>CM068824.1:156969788-157137288 GCA_028554795.2 Sinohyriopsis cumingii
GGTCAATGGGAATTGAACATATGGAATGTATAGTGACATTAGTAGTATTAATATAATTATAATGCACATTAACTTAGAGCTTCTGAAGGTTAAGCAATGTACTAAGTCCTCATTATTAGTAGTATTAATATGATTATAATGCGCATTAACCTAGAGCTTCTAAAGGTTAATCACTGGACTAAGTCCTCATTATTATTAGTATTAACATGATTATAATGAACATTAACTTAGAGCTTCTCAAGGTTAAGCAATGTACTAAGTCCTCATTATTAGTAGTATTAATATGATTATAATGCGCATTAACCTAGAGCTTCTGAAGGTTAATCACTGGACTAAGTCCTCATTATAATTAGTATTAACATGATTATAATGCGCATTAACTTAGAGCTTCTGAAGATTAGGCACTGGACGAAGTCCTCATTATTAGTAGTATTAATATGATTATAATGCGCATTAACTTAGAGTTTCCGAAGATTAAGCACTGGACGAAGTCCTCATTATTAGTAGTATGAATATGATTATAATGCGCATTAATAATGTCATAGAATCTTGTTACTACTTCGATTTCTCTACATTAAGGAAAATATTGTTATAATATTCGAGAGGAGTTATAACAAATCAAAGACGCATGTGGCCTAACTTGCCGTACTGATTGATACCTGTGGCCTAACTTGCCGTACTGATTGATACATGTGGCCTAACTTGCTGTACTCATTGATACCTGTGGCCTTACTTGCCGAACTGATTGATACCTGCATGGCCTAACTTACCGTACTGATTGATACCTGCATAGAAGGATTGTGTCTGCCTTTATAACACAAGTAAACGTATCCAGAAAGACGCGATTGAATCGTTTTTTCAAGATATATTAACTAACAAGCTTTGATGGTGTTAAATGCGTCCTTAGTCCCGTTAAGGTATAATCAATCTTTAGATGTTATTCTCTTTGCAATATTAAAGAACTATACTCTAAACCAATATTGAAGGCATTGTGCACATGATTAGTGAATAGACGCGTAATTCTACCGGTAGTCCTTAGTTTCCTCTGACTGATATTCTTTTTGAATGTTATGCTATGGCATTAATAGTGTTAATACAGATGTAACCCTACCTGTAAATTACTTCGAACGTATTATTAGATGAAAGATACTTAGTTGCATCTATCGAATGAACAATTTTAAACTTGTCAGATTGACCAAATAGACACATCTGAATTTAGTGAAATTTTTGTTTACCACATAACACGCAGTAATATACCATAAAGGAAATTCATGCTCAATGAGTAATCAGTGAAGCACTTTACTTTGAATTCATGACGTGAAAAAAAGAAGAGACAAAGGATTCATTCTAAGCTCCAAAATGAAACCTATTCATAATAAGAGCGTGAACTTGTGACCTATGAAAACTATGCTCATATAGTATTCTATTAAAAATTTGGGAAAAATGAGAAACATTTGTCCAGGTGCAACTATGGATTCAATTTTTAAAGAACGGCAAATATTAAATGAAAGCCTTACTTTCATCACGATGCAGCGTGGTCAACATACAAGCCAGGCTGTATTTGTCCTTACAATATGTGCTACATGATTGTTAGAAAGCAAATTATATCATTTTAAAGTTCATACTCTGTACAAAATAGAATATGAAGCACCTCGTTTGGCTGAAATTTAGAAGACATTCATTTTTAGTTGAATCCGTTTTTGATCTTCTCTTCTGGTATGCTCAAAATCCAGAAAGAAAAAAAAACTTGCAGCCCTTCTATCGGTCGTTTAAGCGCATATTTGAAATATTTAAATAATTTTAAATGACAATGCAACAAACATTGGATGGACCTATTTACTTGGATCTATTTTGATAATTATTTTTATGGGGAATACGTTTGGAAATATATTTCTCAAACGGTATAGTAAGTCAGTCAGAAAATGGAATATTTCATATTAAACTCTATTCACCTGCAGTCATGTTGGAATGGACCAGTTTTTCAAAATGTTGATTTCGTTGGATATTGTCACCGTCTGAAAGTTTCCCCAGGGGAAGAATTGGCCAGCTGATTTTTTTTCCCCAAGGAAAGGATCAGCTAGCCAATTTTTTCCCCTCGAAAAAACTGGCTAGCCACTTTTTTCCCGTTCAGCTGAAAGTTTCCCTGTGGGGAATTAATTAACCAGGTGATTCTTTCCCTCCAAAACAACGGGCAAGCAAATTATTTCCCCCTTCAGCTTAAATTTTTCCCACTGGGGAAAACATTAGTTCATTCTTCCCCTCCCCTCGAATTACACCTTTTTATCCATTAGAGCAAAACTAGCTTTACATAAACAGATGCTAACTTATTTTAAGAATTTTATAAGGAGAAAATTCCCCGAAATTGAATATATTTGTTATTAAAACTAGCATTTAAAAAAATATTTGTTACAACCTTCCGTAATAACAAAAATATATTAATGCCCTTTCTTCATTAAATTGATTTATATGTTCCAACTATTCTATTTGGATTATATATATATAATTAGAAAATCAAATGAGAAATATAATTCTTTCTAGGTCTCACTTGGCAAAAATATGATTGCCGCAATTATTTTTCAAATTTTATTAGCCTGTGTAATTTCTTATTTTATTGAAATTATAAAGAAAACAGTTGGAATTTTGCAACTAATGTTTTTCAAGTAATTTGGGAGTTCCTTACTGTATGTATATGAAAGGAAAGTGTCACAGGTGTGATGATTACAGGTAAATGTTATTGTTCTAACTTATATGTTGAGGGTTCAAAGGAACAGGGAAGGGTCGTGTCATTTGAAAACAAATAAAGCCATGAAACTTGTAACTGCAAGACCCACCACGACCCAGAACACGATTAATTTTACTATATATTCTCTATATTTGTTTCTCAGTACTGAACTTTCTACTGTGTGACAATCAATACAAATCATATGCTAATCTAAACATATCTTCAAAAATAATTTCAAGGTGAAGTTATTGCCATAGGTTCACCGAAATTTGTTCAGAGGCTAGACTGTAAACAAACCAACGTACATTGGAGCACAGATTTTACATCCGGATCATCACCAAGACCTTATTACTGTAAACTGAGGCATAAACACACATGGACAACCATACTATAGATTCATATTATAAAGAATAAACAATTGTCTTTAAATCCATACTAAGAATGCCTAAACCTAACTCTCGTATCACCATCAAAAGGAGACAGGAAAAAATACTCTAAAAATAGACTGTAGCTACATTCGTGGGTACTGAACCATAACTATTAATTGCAATATGATTCCTAACAAACCAAATGTTTTATGGCAAATTTTAGTCAAACTTTTACATTTGCATGCAACACCCATTTCAATTTTATGCATGAAGTCTTTTTAAATTTCCTTGCAAACAAGACACGTGACAGCTGTTAGAACTTGTGTAGTGCTGGCGTTCCGCAGGGTGCAAGTTTTGGTCCGTGTGTTCTTGAGAAACCAAAACTAAAATTTGCTACATCTACCTTAATTATATGAATTTGTAAATGCAGTAGAAACTTAATTGTAATAAAGATAAGGCCTGTCTCAAAATATGGTTGAAATTATAAACATTGATACATTACATTTTAATGGAAATTTGAATAAACATTTAAATTTTGAAACCAAAATCTAATTAAATTTTCATACAAGTTTTAAAATTCAAAGTGGCAAATTTTAGACAGCAAAGCTGACTAATGAATGGTATTAAAAAATGGGTAGTGTTTATCTGTACAACTGATAACATGATTCCCAAGGGCAAGATAGCTCACAGTGATTTTGCAGCAAATTGCAATATGCGTGTGCAGATGCATATAGGTATACACACTAAAGAAACAATGACAGGTGCTATGTTCAACATGTATTGTGCCAGGTACTTAGTTGTTTGTATAAATAATAAAGTTAAACATTTTGATGGGACAATGTTTTATGGTCAAAAATTGCATTCCATTTCTATGTCGATAACTACAAAAAGTGACAACGTGATAGGAAATTACAGTTCCAGGGAAGCTCTACCTTAATGAACAATGATGCTAATCTCTCTCGTAAA
Organism: Sinohyriopsis cumingii; assembly: GCA_028554795.2. NCBI lineage: Eukaryota > Metazoa > Mollusca > Bivalvia > Unionida > Unionidae > Sinohyriopsis > Sinohyriopsis cumingii. The sequence goes on from CM068824.1 coordinate 156,973,845, forward strand.
GACCTAAGCCATGTCTTTGTGGTGCTATATATCAGTGTGGTGATATGAACTAATATTGGTCACTTATAGCAGTACACTGCACATGTCCTTCAAAAATCTTGCTATCACCATCGAACTCTAACACTTTGTTCCAGATACCAAGCTAAACCTGGAAAGATATAACATGTTTCATTTAAATATAGAAAACAGTAAGATGTATGTAAATGAACTTAAAATGTGTTAGATATGGAGATTTCAAAATAACATTCAGGGTACAAGCGTGGAAAAAATATTAAACTTGACAGAGTGACACTCAGAAATGTGATGCAATAGGCATATATTTAAGTGATAAATTCATTCTAAAAATAAATAAAGTTTCCAGAAGTATATTTTACAGGCTAAGTAACTAATTAGGTAGACTATGTATCATAAAGTGGAAGGTTATGTGGGACGGTGACATTTGATATTGGTGCAAAAATTAGTACATACCAGTATACAGAAAGTTAATTGATAAAATAATAAATTAAAATATATTCTTACAAGCGATCTTATTCATGACGGAAATAATAATGGTGGATATTGCAAGTGAATACCCTCAAACATGGTCAGCCAGATCAACTGTAGGTACCAATAGAACCTATAACATCAACTAAATGTGAAATTCTGATCCCCAAAACTTGTAAGCATGGATGGAAATTTGCATATGTAAGACATATACAATGTATTTGTTAAGATCAAATGTAAACATACTTTAAATGATCTGTTTGAAATTTTTGGTCTATTTTTAAGAGTGCTTGCTACCAATTATTAAGTTCAATGATTCAGTGGAGTCAGATATCAGCCGATACTACAGTACTGCACTCTGTCAAAGTACTAAATTGAAATATGTTACCATACATAACCATATTCATGATTAAAAGAAAACATATTGGGGTATTTTAAGTGCACACAGCTATATATTTATATTCCTTACAGATTCAATATAGGTACAACGACAGCCTATATGATGTACTGAATGTGAACGTTTGATCCCTAACATTCTAAACTATATGGATATTTGCTTATTTGGGATCTGTAACCATGTTAAGATCAGTTGTGCAAAGCTAAATTCAAATGACCTCTTTGAATATTTCTTGTATAATCTATAGAGTGTCATTTAACAAATATTATTCGTAATTACTAATGCATGAAGAAAATGGCTCATTAGAATTCCCATAATATTATATAGGTCACAATGCCGCACTACATCAATCACTATCTTAACAGACCGAACAATAAAATGGAATGCATTTTCTGTTCAACTTACATCATTTTGCTGTTTTCTTACATCCAATGGTAGATATACCTGTGGAAAATATATTTTATCTCTTTGGCCTGTATTTCATTCTCTGACAGTTTAAATTGATTTAGCAGAGAATCTGAGTAGGTTCTATTATGTTTTCATATCTGTCATCTCACTAAATACTCTATAAATATTTTTCTAAACAATTACTGAAAGCTATACGAACAGATATGTGCTACTCAGGAAGTCAACCTTCATATACACATAAATTAATTGCTTGGACTCCTAATACATAGTTTGAATGACATGAAGGCTCTATACCAAATAGCATTTTGTCTTCGTGTATTTTAAATGAAGGTCTCATTTTGACTTACAAAGATATTTTCTCCGACAAAAATTGACATATATCCATCATTGAAGCTTGTATATTGTGTAAGAATACATACATGCTGATATTGTTTAATATCACTCCCCAAAAATGTCATACATGTGCATTTTTGGGGAAAAATGTAAATATAAATTTGTAAAATAATTCATTTAAAACTTTTAAACTTTTTAACTTTTATTTATTTCATTCTTATATTTCAAAGTCCATATGTATAACATAACAAAATTTAATGTGTCTCTGATCAATAGTAATGATTTTATACTAATTTGAACTTGAATCAATACTGCAGTGAACAGGACCCAGAACACAATTAATTTTACTATATATTCTCTACATTTGTTTCTCAGTACTGACCTTTCCACTGTGTGACAATCAATACATATGTTAATCTAAAGTAATGTCAACGATGACTTCACGGTGAAGTTCTTGTCACAGGTTCACCGGCATTGCTTTAAGAGGCTAGACTGTAAATAAACCAAAATACAATGGAACACATATTTCACTTCCGGATCATCACCAAGACCTTATTACTCATTGAACACTATCGCCGAAACACGCACACATACAACCGCACCATAACGTCATAATCTAACGAAGAAACAAGTGCTTTTAAAGCCATACCAAGAATGCCCAAATCTAACTATTGTCTCTTCACAATAGAAGAAGACAGGAAAAATTGCTCTATAAATAGATTGGGACTACGGCAACTGAATCGGAACTATTAATTGCTACCTGATTCCACCAGAAATGCCAGATGTTGAGTACATAGTAATTGTCACAGGTAATTCCTGGTGCCCCCTACAAGAAGTTGTTCTATAATCCCATTTATAAGATCTTTTGAGTACCATGAAATTTTGGTATAAATAAAATTGAATGTCATTAATATTAATCCTTCTTGACTCAATCAAAGATGACAAGTCATACGTTGATGTAGTATCATATGTCAATGATGGCAACTACCCAGCAAATCTGGCCGGTATTAAAGATTTTAGTAAGAGAGATAGGGAAAAGCACATCATTCGTATTAAAGATAAAGGTTTTATTGCAAGCAATGGAGTACTTTACAAAGATGACCACCGTGTTATTAGAAGAAATGAAGTATCAAGAGTCTTATAAAGCCTTCATTCTGGTAAGTAGTACATTAAACAATTAGGAATCAAAATATAATGTTAATGCAAAGTTCTAAGTTACTCAGATACAATGTACAGAGACTCTGTCTATTGCCTAGAAAGCAAAAAAAAACAAAAAAAAACAAAAAAAAAAAAACAAACAACATTTAACACTTTTTGCTAAGCTTATTAGTATATCGATATAGTGTATCCATAATCCATCAAGATCAGTTTTCCATCATTATCGAAAGGTGTGATTAGATTTAAATAGAAGAAATGCATAATATTTGGTTAATTAACTGACAATGTCTTTAATAATAATTAAACGTAGATGGATTCTACCGTATCAGAATGTATGCTTGAATATATTTGCATGTATAGGTGTCAATTGTATTGAAACAATATCATCTCTCCCTCCGTCTCTCTCTCCCTCGCTTTCTCTGCCTCGCACTCTGTCTTCTGTCTCTCTGTTGTTTTCTTCTCTCCCCTGTCTTCCTGTCGTTCTCTCTTCCTTTCTCTATTTGTCTCTGCTCTGTCTTTCTCTTTGTCTTTCTCTATCATCATATTTGTATTCTTCTCTCACTCGTCCTGTCTTTCTGTCGTCCTCTCTCATTTACTCTCTTTCTCGCCTCCTTTCTGTCTTTCGTTCTCTTCCTCTATGTAACGTAATACTTGCTTCCTCTCTCTATATTCCTTATGTTTGCTCTTTTTTTATCACTTTCGTACTATCTCTGTTTTCCTCTCTCTCTCTCCATTTGTCTATTTATGTCTTCCTCTCATATCTTTCTTCCACTCACTTCGTTATTTTCTCTCTTCCCTGTCTATCTCTCTCATATCCTCTCTACCTCTCTATATCTCTCTCTACTTCTTGTCTTCCTCTGTGTATTTGCTTTCCTGTTTCTCTCTTTTACATCAAACCCTCTCTCTCTTTCTCTTCTTCTATCTATATTTCTCTCTCTTCCCCATTTCTTCCTTTCCGTTTTCCTCTCTCTCTTTCGTTTAGTCTCTAACTTTTCCGTTCACTCTCTCTTTCTCTCTTGCTCCCTCCATTTTCACCTTCTATTCATTCGAGTACTCTAGTATCATATATATTCCCTCTTTCCCTCTGTCTCTCTCTGTCTCTCTCTATCTTCATCTATATCTCCCTCTCTCTCTCTCTCTCTCTCTCTCTCTCTCTTACTCCTCTCACTTGCCCTCTTAATCCTAAGATCATTTTTCCAAGTGGTCTGTGGATGAAGGTCTCGCCAACAAAAATGCTGATGAAGCAACAAACGTTCTACTGAACATCATGTCACCTTGGTCCAATGGACTCAGTCACAACTGATCAGGGAAAAAGGTTCACAAACAAGTTTATAGATAACCTAACAAGTGAACTGGATAAAGACCACATAATGTTCTCTGCATACCATTCACAAAACAATGGACAGAGAAAACGTGACAATAAGACCCTGTAAGAAATGATATCCAAGGTAACCAATGACCAAGCAACACATTTGGATGTTTGGTTGACCAGTACACTGTCTGCATACAGAACAAGTGTACAAGCATCTACCAAGGGCACACCTTTTGAGCTCATGTGTGATACGAATGCTCGTGTAAGTTCTGCGCCTAGCGAAAGATATTTCAACGAGTTCTCTCATGATGTATTGGCAAACATTAACAAACACATGGAGAGTATAGGTCAAAGTATAACAGAAAACGCTGAAACTCTACAGATCCGCCAGAAGCAAACTTCGATAAAGAAATACATCTTTTAAAACCTTTCAAATGGGAGCTCTTGTTCCTATGAAGAATGCAAATAAAAAAACATTTGGCTGCAAACTGACACAACGATATGTGGGCCTTTACGTAGTAAAACATGCTCTTACAAAGGGCAGGATAAGACTGCAAAATTATCGCAGTGACAAGCTGCTAACATTTACCATTGTAGCCATTTTAAACTTTATACATGGAGACAAGCTATGACGAAAGCCACCACCACCAAATATGCCACAAATTCCAACAAAGCACCGGAAGAACTACTAAAAAGACAGACAAAAGGCAACATCAGACTTCAACTCCTCCAAGAATAAATAATAGAAGTAATGGTAATCTACCTAAATATTTTAAAAGACGAACGAGCCAACAATCGAAAAGATTGCCAACATGACGTCCAAGGAGGCCCCAGTTACACAAGGTAAACAAAAACAGTCGTATTATCTTCAATTCACCTACAGAAAAAAAAAACAATATAAAGACAGTTACAGGAAAATGCAAATTATGAAGCAACCAAAGAATGATTTACATAGGACAATCTCAGTAAATTGTACGAGGTGATGGTAATTATATGTTTAGAGCTAAAGGCTTTGCAATTTCAGGAAGCCAAGAGAGCTGCAACATTTTCCATAATAGTATTGGGCTCCACAATGGTTAATAAAAAGCTTAGCAATTTCCTCAACAACATAAGCATTTACAGGACAGTACTATGGAGTTCAATACTGTGTAGGCAACATACGGCAATTGTATGGGTGCAGCATCACTGTTGTCCACAAACATGTATGTGCATAGTGCTAGAGGATCGAACTCTAAAGGAGTTAAGCAGTATGATTGGTCGAGGTACCCATCATCTTTTTCCTTGGACAGTTTCACTCAGTCTGGAATTTACTTACAAAACCTTGCAAATGACCATTTTAATGTGGTGTTAGGTTGCCTAAAAGAACAATGAACATTAATTAAAAGTTGTGTAAGGGATTTATCAAAGGTAAATAGTCTGAAATTGTAATCTGTATTAATGTAAAGGCTCACGTTTAATAAACCATATGTGAGAGTTTGCTGCGTGTATTATATTTCATATGTGGGCCTTAAGCAGATTTGGAAAGAGACCATTAATGAAAAGAAACCAATTGGTTTGTAGACGGGAATGAATCGGCTAGCTGCTTCTGGCAATCCCCCCCCCCCCCGTCCCAATTTGTTAAGTGACCTATTAAATGTCTTATATTGTAGTGTATTACCAAAGAACCCGTCAACGAAAAGAATTTACTGGGTGTTGTGGTAAACAATCAGCTAGCTGATTCTGTCCCCCTCCCCCTTGGTTAAGTAACCCATTACGTGTATGATATTTCACATGTGGGCATTAGGCTCATTACCATAGTCCATTAATGAAGATAAACTAATTGTTTGTTGGGGTGGGGGTGGGGGAGACATAACTATAGGGGGAAACTAATTTATTGTTGTTGTTGTTGGTGGTGGTGGTGGAAATAACTAGAGCCAATTCTTTCCCCGGAGAAAACATTCAACAGCGGGGAAAGAAATGGCTGTTACACGTGGAATCATATCCTTCTACAACATGCAATTAAGTACTCATACATATTAACTATGTGAAAGGAAAAGAAGCATACAAATATGAAATTAGATTATGGTGTATGTGTAGATCTTAGACTGAATATTGGAAAACAGTAATATTAACTAGTTTCAGAAATGAAAATAGAGGAAGCAACAGCCTCAATCCAGCTTACACTTTGTTCGATATTGCTAGAGGTAAAGTTACACTACCTGCTTTTCGACCAATGATTTTATTATAATACTTCACTTATATTAAGCTTTGATTTGTTATATGCAATAAGGACATGTTTTTAAGTAACATATCCCAAATTTGCATGTAATATCCTTATCGAAAGCGTTTGCAAAGCTATTTCTTCTGTAATTGCTTTGATTTAACATTTCCAGTGATGTGTATCTTTGTTGGATTATAGATGAGTATTTTTCGTCAGTTTCAGCAGAAAGATTTTCCCATTAGGTAAATGCAAGCATACGTTGGATATAAGTGGTACATGTTCAAAAGAACGAAAATCACTATAATCCAACTAACCAACGTTGGATATGGCAAGATCCGATTAGCTAAATAGTGATGATAATATTGCATATAGACTGGGTGGATGGGAGAGAATATTGTGGAATGTTGTTAAATATAGTTTCATGCAATATCAACATAAACTAAAACATAAAAATGCTGGTGACTGAAAATTTTGTAATTTAGGCTTCTATTAAAATAATTTTACAAACTTAAAACTATTACGAAATGGTAGGGTTACGAATAAAGCACACTATTACCCTTTGTGAATCTATTTAGAAATAAAACAAGAGGAAACATTATCCTGCAGTCTCGAGAGTAACATATACAATTTTTTCTTCTTCTCCAAACTAAATATGACACGTTATTTACAGGTTCTACTATAAAGTGTCTATGATTTGTTTCGTTTAAATATTTTTAATCAGACTCAACTACACTATAATTATGTGCCTATACTGTGTGATACTTGTAGCAGACTATCTGTGGGTAACGAATATAAAAAATACCCTATCTTGATAAACGCCATTATTATATCGGTATTTCAATGCTGCATCAGTAATTAATAATCATTTCCTTGGTTCCTCTTAAAGCTCAATACATGAACTATTCAATGCTAGAACCAGATTTTATTTAATTTTATTTTTGGTTTCAGTTTTTATTCAATAACAATCTAATTCATCCACGTTACATTTCACTACACACTATTATGAGTTTATGGTGTACACTTCCCTTGGGGGTGGAAGTGGCACATGACGTACATACATCTGTTTGTATTGACAAACGATAACCGTGTAGACGTAAAATCCTTTGATATCTTTAACTTCAAAAAGTAAATATACTTAACGGCCATTCAGTACGGAATCTGTAATGTTTACAGACAGATAACAGACATGACCTCGGTCACATTTGAACATTATTTCCGTAGCTGTAGTTGTAGCATGGATATTTACTATATTGCTAATAATGTGCCCCAAGCTGATAATCGAAGACGTAGCCAATGTATGTTTCATATTTTAAGTCTCTGGTACAATGAGGACACCAAACGTTTATCATTTTAATGTATGCATTGGTTTACCTGCTAAATATGTCACGTGGCATGATAATACTTACATGGGGCATAGGAAATTATCGTGCTTTGGACGTTTATCTTCTTTTTTGGACGGTGGTGGGTGGTGGTTGCTTTTTAAGTTCGTGAGGCATAAGTTTCGGCGAGATCTGCGATTTAGAAAGCAATTAGCACAGAGCATAAACCATATTAAGACTTCCAAGTTGTTATATATTACTTGTCAAAATAACAATACCCAGGGCATCATGTTCCGCATGTTATTGTCAAGTCGCAGATTGTACGCTCCATTTATCATTTCCATTATCTTCACTCCCATAGTCATGTAAGGTGTTGTAGTTGTTGTATTAGTCGTAGCAGCACTACTTCTGCTACTACTATTACTACTATAACTACTACTGTTATTATTTTTAATGATTCAGGGATTACAAGTTCAGATTTGGTACAATTTCGGTGATCACAATGTTTCCGTGAAATAGGGTTCTAATTATTAATTGATTTGTTGTTGGTTATATGAACTGATAACCGTGGAAATTGAGCTTTATTTTTGTTCATTAAATAAGAAATATTGAAATTTATATTAGTTGCTTCCTTCCGAGACGTGTAGTTACAAATACATTATTTTCCTGCCCCACTTTTTTATCGTGCTATTTTATGAGGCACACTATTCCATCAAAGTAACCTTTGCCTTTAACCAATGATAGAATACTATGATGCGATTTCTAAGGCACTGTTGAAAGGAATCATTGGGCAAATATTAAACAGAATTTGATAGAATACCTTTCTTTGCACATTGTATAGCTGTTAACAATCCTACCTAGTCTAAAGATGCCAGTACTGTTAGGCGATATATCTCAATTAGTGATATCGTTTGTATTGTCTTTGTCATGAGACATAGACCAGCATAAACCCATTTATGACAAGTCTAAAATAGAAACATCACTATTATTACCTGAACAATTTTGAGAATTATCGCAATATTTTTGCGAATGTTATCAAAAGTTATTTGGAAACTCTTGTCCAAATATACTTAACAAAACCAATGTACATATTGTGTAAAACCTTCGTGAATATTTAACATAACATTGCGAATAATGCCAAGGGTTTTGCAACATTCTATATACTATTGTGAGAATATTTGCAATACATTTGAAAATATCGGAAACATTTGTGGCATAGTTTTTTTCGCCCTGCACATGTATACCTAATTCAATGGATGCATGGATTGCTTTCTGCTTGAATGTGTCTTCTTTGCAAATATTTCGGTCTGAAGGTGCAATATGTGTGCGTGTGTCTGTCTGTCTGTCTGTATGTATGTACGCATGTATGTATGTGCGTGCTCGTGATTGCGTGTGTGTGTGTGCGTGCGTGCTTGCGTGCGGATGTGTGTATTTATGTATGTGTGTACATATGTATATGAGAGCATTTCAATAGTAAGATGAAATAGGATGATAATGTAAAATAACCACACACACACACACACACACACACATATATATATATATATATATATATATATATATATATATATATATATATATATATATATATATAAAGGAAAATAAATTATGCAGAACGTACTCATCGAGAACCAAGATCCTAAAGAAGGCTTGATGAAAGCAGCAAAATAATATGTTGATTCAAACTGAAAAGACCATCTGGTTCACCGAGACACCCTTATAAAATTGTTTCACATATAAAGAGATGTTGAGAATCAATCCGCAACCATAGACAAGTTCAGAAAAAAAAGATTAGGAAACGGAGAGCACCAGCTGAAAATAAATGGATGCTTCTGATTACTAACTAGAGACACGAAACACAATACATCGTGAATCGTGAGACTGTTCGAATTCGATCTGTTTACCATGCTCACCTCGATGATGCCAATGCAAGGAACCCAAAGGGTCCATTCATTTATGATTACCTCTTCTCCTATCGACTTTGAAGGAAAATGATAATACAACGATTGTATCGATCTAACTATCAGTTACTTGTTCCTGAAGATCAAAGTTCTCAAATAGACAACATCAATGCCACAGTAGCATCCATCAATAATTTCATGTTGTTTAGTGAAGTAGGTTAATACTTGCGCAGAAAGCTAGTGAGCATCAGCAAGGACGCTTACTCTTAATGAGTGTACGAGAAATTCATTTCATTTACGGAAAAGAAGCCAAGAACACACATGTGAATGCCTCAGTGTAAAAATACCTCACAAGTTTGGACACATTCATCGACACAGCGTTGCGAGCGGATGACGAATCTCACAATGTTGGATATTTAACAGCCGAAATAAAATCAAACAAGGAAGCAGTGTGCAAATGATGGATTTTGTGCATTTGGGCATGTGGTTGCAAGATAAGTATTTGCCAAGTGGAACAGATTTACAACTGAGATTGAATCGAAGTATTGCCGTGTAGAGTGTGATGGTTAACGCAAGAGAGTACCAAACGAACATCGAAAAAGCCGTACTGCACATATTCCTTGTGGAGGTCTTTACCTAAAGTGGGAAGCCATACCAGTCAGACACTAAGCAGAAGGAAAACCCTGTTTTCTTTACGACAAGGGATTTTTTTTTACTATTGATTGAGGGTCCCGTTTAAACGTTTGCCTACTGGCACGCTCAGCAGCAATGAGCTATCCATTAAAAGTATCTTAAGTTTCAATACATTGCAACGTCTCTAATACAGAACTCACCTTAAATAGTCAGACGTTGTGGACCAAACAGTTTATACCTAATCTTGCCCAGACAACTCACTTGAGAGTTATTTGAAACTGTTTGAAGCCACGAAACAGTTAGGTATCAGCAGATGTTAAGGCAGTTTCTAAAACAATTTTGCAGGAGAACAGTCTTTGTGGTCATTTGATTTCACTCCAAACCAAGACAGAAACGATAGACACTTGGACCCTATAAAATCTGGTCAACATCGCGGGAAACTTCAATTCTCAGTAACTCTGGCAAATACAGCGAGTGTTGGCTTTATTTCCGGGTTTGACAATATTCAGCTAATCATCAGCTTCACTGAAGTGATCTAACACTATTAGAAAAAGAAGTAAAGATGGAACACGATCCATTGGAGATAGGCGTGAAGACTGTTTTCGATTCACTAGTGGCAAGAACATGGTTGAATAATGTCAGGAAGTCCAGAACAAGAAAAACAAAATGAATCTCCTGTTTCCCTCGTGCAGTGGTTGATAAATAACACAGGTCTAGCTAGAGACCGTCACTGATATAAATTCAATCATCCTAGTCAGAAACAACATGAAAAAATGTTTGATATTAATTCTACAAATCACAGAAGATTTTGAAAAGTGGTATCAGAACTGGAGTAACCATCCCTTACCTAAATTAACTTCTCTGGAGATGAATTGCATCGACATCCTTTTGCTATATTGTAGTGATACTGTCCGTTCATCGATTTACTTCACAGATATTGTCAACGAACATGCCAGGTGTGAAATGAGGACTTGCCGCCTGTGAAGAAAGCAAAATGAATGCATCGGAACTTCATGTAAAAACACAAAAGTGAATGAATACCTGGAAACGTCGTTACCATCGGGCTCAGTTATAACGTCTGCCTCGGACCCAATGATGTGTGCTAAAGAGGCCCTTCCACATAAAGAACCTTAAGATGTTCAGTCTATATCATTAAGACGGATCTCAGTAAACGACCGAAAACCCTCTGGGCAGCGATGTAGGTTTCCAACTACCAATGTGCAGAATAGTTTATTTCTTGTGTATTAACTCTTTTGGAAGATAACAACGCTAACATTATAAAAAGAAATGCTGTATCAACTGAATTAGATAAGGTGAGATTAGAAGGATAAGATTCCATTGTGTGGCGTGTCTTCATCAACACAACGGTGGATTTTCCCAGAATATTTAATGACTTATTTTGACCCTGAAATACTCCAAAATTATCATAAAGCAGTAAGGTGGTCGAAAGAACATTCTGGTTATCAGTTTTCATTTCCTACATCAGTGAGAGTCTAGTATATAGTCTAACTCCACAACGTTGTTGACCTTGTAAAGCATTCGTGTTTACTGTTTCTTGGTATTTTTTACATGAAGAGGAAGTGACGTGCACTACAAAAATGTTTCAGTGATTTGAGATCAAACAAGAACAATTAATTTCAAGATCTCTTTGGCTCGGTTTAAACAAATTCATTTTCTAGCACGCCATTTTATATTCTCTCTATGGATCTTATTTAAAATAGTGTTTTCTTTCACAACTGGCTACTTAATTCGAGGGATGTTTTCCTTCATAATAGTATACCGAAATTAAGCTTCAGTGTGGTGTGGTAATATGTTTGTGCGATTTCATTCCCCTTTTTTTTTGGGGGGGGGGGCTTCGAGTGGCCGAGTGGTCTACAGTGCTCTCCGTTACGGATCACTGTCATCTCACCTCTGTCTGCGTGGGTTCGAGCATCGGATTCAGCCAATGTGGGTATGTGAGAAAGCTTGCCAGTAGCTTCTCGTAGGTCGGTGGTTCTTTCCGGGGTTTTCCAGAGTTCTTCCTCCACCATTAATAATGGCCGCCATGTATAGCCTATCGTGTGTTGAAAATGGCGTAAAACCCTACAACAACAAGAACAACAACAACAATCCCCTTATTTTGCACCGTACCCTTTTCGTTGTATAATAGGTTTCTATAAACTATACTTGTTTAATAGTACCTATGAAGTACTTGGATAGTACTCAAAAGTGGGAGTTGGATTGTAATCAGAAAATGTGTTGAACGGTAACCAAAGAACGGATGCTGGATATTGCGATTTCATCCCCATTTTTGTTTGCATCATACCTTTCTCGTCGGACTTCGGGTATGAAGTTTTAACAAATTATGCAATGCGTTCAGGATAATATCGAATGGTATCGAATGAGACTCAAGCAAATAGGATTGGACAGTAAACAAACACTAGTGCAGGATGGGGTGTTGTACAGTATATAAAAAATGTAAGCTCGATAGTAAAAACAAGGCTGGTGTTGGATAGTAGGGTGTTTGACATATTTTAATCAAAAAGCATGTTTTGGATACTACGTTTTTGTTTTTGTTTTTAGAAACCACACAGTTCGTTTTAGATACTGTCAACTGGTTGTTGGATAGAAATTTTAAAAATGGGTGGTGGATAGTAATTACAAAGCTTGTGGGCGCGTCCTTCTCAACCGTCTGATCGGTGATGTCTCGGAAGCCATACTGCATACTATGTTCACGGGCATGATCGTGAGAACGAGCAAGACGCGACTCGTTCTTTTCAACGGGGATGTCTCTAAGCCATCAACATTTCTAACGGCGTAAAGCAGGGTTTCTTTCTCGCCCCAGTATTATTCAACCTATTCTTCACATGAGTCCTGAACCATGCTACACTCCTTTGACTCATTAATAGTCAAAGCAAGACAGAGGTACTTCGCCAACCTGTCCCAGGCACCATAGCTCGCCTTCCGATTGTATTTATCGAAGACACCCAAATAAAGCTGACGATCACTTCAAGTACCTTGGAAGTATCATATATTCCTATGGATCGCCAGACAAAGAGGTAACGGTACGCATTATCAGCGCCAATCAATCATTAGGACTTCTTCGCTCTCGCGTGTTGAGTCACAGGAATAGCAAACTGTCCACAAATATAAAGGTATATACAACAGTTGTGCTAACAAGCCTCCTGTATGGATGTGAGACCTGAACAACATATAAGAAGAACATCAAACAGCTTGAACGCCTCCACACGAGAGCCCTGCGCTGGATTATGGGCGTCAGATGGCAAGACAGAGTGACGAACCTAGAAGCTCTGGACGGATCATGTCATCCGTATTGAGGAGTCTCGAATGCCGCGTCAGATTTTGTATGGAGCTCTATCTAGTGGACACAGAAAAACTGGTCGTCAGAAGAAAAGATTCAAAGACTCCATCCTGGACAGCCTGAGATGCTGATCGATATATGTGACAAGCATCTAGTCCTGCGCCAAGGATAGACCTGGCTGATACTAATGCGTGCAAAACCTTCGAGGATGCCCGCAGAACGAAAGTCGCCGACGACAGGGAACGCATGAAGGCCTCAATATCAACAACCAACCCATACATCCAGTGTATACACTGCTCTAGGACATGCGCATCTCGTATCGGACTCATCAGCCATGTGATGACTTATCGGCGAAGAGCGTAAGGTTGATTTTATCGAGCCCTATGGTCAAACAGCGCCGGAAAGCACGGAGGGTGTTGAATTGTATTCAAAATATTCTTGTTTCGAATGTATACCAGAAAGTGTCTCTACTGGATTATAGTCAAAATCGGTTGCTTGATAATGGCGTGTCTGTGAGTTTTGAGGAGTATGATTGACCATGTACATTATGTATTCATAAATTCGCTCGATTTAAATTTCCCGTTATGACCCCATAGAGTCAATTCCATGTTAAATTTCCGTTTTTATCCCAAGGAGCCATTGCATGTTAAATTTCTATTAAGATTTCGTAAATTACTGTACCTTACTGTTCCATCCCAATGTTAACCCTATGCATTCTAACGGTGTATTTCATATATGACCTCATTATTTCGCCCACCCATGTTAAACTATGGCGTTGTGTTCATTTCTGTATGGTCATCAAGCACAACTTATAACTACTGGAAACTACTAAATTTGAGGTTTACTGATTAAACTAATTTTTTACTCTGAGTATTCTATATAAATGTAAGAGCAAATCATAATTTAGGTGTTAGTATTATTCCCGTGACTTTACGCATCACCTGTTCCAGAAGTAAAAAGTATGACCATAAACACAATCCTAACAGATACTAATACTGTAAAATAATGAATTTAAATAGTGCCTTTAGGAGTTTTATGCAATCCTCCCCTTTATTAAATATCACCCGTTGATAACCAAGTGTATCGAAAGCAAAATTTCGTTCACTCTTTAACTGATTTGCTTCGGCAGGTTAATATGGCGCTAGCCAGTGGCTAGCTCGTGTTACGTTGTCCAAAGGCTAGTAAATTATATGTTAATCTAATATATCTGTAAACAAAAACTCATTGTGAAGCTATTTCATAGATTAATCGGATGTTTGTTTGTTTATGGGGGTTGGGGAGTGTATGTTTTAAAGATGAAGAACTTGAAACAACAAATTGTGCGATGTCTCACAGATTTCACTTTGTGTCCACATTAAATCCTGTCTTCTCACTGTGCACATAATAAGCCATTGCATTTCATTTATTACCTAAAATGCTTATATTTAATTCAATGGTCACCACGTAAACAAAGAATAAAAATTCTCTACAAAGTGTTGTAGCTACCTTCAGGGGTACTGATCCGTAAGAACAATTGTAAACGGAGTACAGCTGGGGAACAGCAGGCTTGATCTTAACGTAGCAACATACAAAAATGGGGAAAAGAAGGAAAACAGACAACGTTTGACACAACGGCCATGGGACAGAAGGGGGTGGCAGCATCTCATTTTGGCTTTGAGAGACTAAAACGATGAAACGTTATCCTTGCTCTGTTTTTAGCCAAATTTATATATTTTTCATTGACTTCTGTGGTTATAAGAAGGAGGCCCAAGGAGTGCATATACTTAGGAAAGATGAACGGGTTAAATATTGTGCTTCAAATTTGACTTCCTATATTAAACGTCACCTTTGTGGTTTGTAATTCAATTGATTGGTGAGAACTATTGCATCATATACCACCTAAATTTTATTAAATATAATAATGTTCACGGACTGTTAAAACAGGACACATATGCAAAATGTCCAGAATAACGAAATACACATTTATTTAGAGAGATATTTCAGTTTAAATTGTGTTAGTTTATGAATTAGGTTTTTTTTATATAGCTATTTTGCTAATTGCATGATGCAATGATACTTTATTGCATGAGAACTATGTTTGAATCCCACTACGGACTTTTGTCTCTAATTGTCTTCCAACTAACTGTTCCTTATCTTGAACAAGGAGGAATCATAAGTATGTTACTAATCATTTTTTATATGTGAATATACACTACCACAACATGACATAAACGGCAAATAACTGACATTATCTTAAGAATCCGTTATGATAAGCTATCATACACTTAGTTAACCAACCGTTTTGAAGAGAACAACAAGGACAATGTGCTGATTCTGAGTGAATTACGAATATAACTCTTGTGGGCAAACTTTTCCAGTGTTTTCATAATTGTATAGAAGCGGTAATTACGTACCACGTAACTATGTTTCTAAGCAATTATTGTAAGCATATAAGTATATATGTGTTACTCATATATGACATCATCATAAGTACACACAAGTAGTAAATGGGGCCACCCTAGGGACAATGGGAATTACCATTAAAAACACCCCTGGGCCACTCTAGGGACAATGGAAATTTAACATGGGGAAAATTGCTGGGCCACTCTAGGGACAATGGGAATTTAACATGGGGAATAGAGTTTGGGCTTGTCTAGGGACAAGGGGAATTGAACATGGGGAATAGAGTTTGGGCTTGTCTAGGGACAAGGGGAATTGAACATGGGAATAGAGTTTGGGCTTGTCTAGGGACAAGGGGAATTGAACATGGGGAATAGAGTTTGGGTCTGTCTAGGGACAAGGGGAATTGAACAGGGGAATAGATCGTGGGACTGTCTAGGGACAAGGGGAAATTGAACATGGGAATAAATCGTGGGACTGTCTAGCGTCAAGGGGAATTTAACATATAGAAATTGAACATGGTGGGTCAGTATAGCGTCAAGGGGAATTGAACATGGTGGGATTGTCTAGGGACAATGATGGTAGAGGGTCAAACACAACAGAGACAGAGACATACATACACTAGCACAAGCGTGAGATTTATATATAAAGCATTACCAAGACCTGAAATCTTGCTGGGGTGTTCAAAAATTTGCATAATTGTAATGATGCTATAAATAGCTATAATCAAGGAAATGCTCAACGACAAAATGGATGTGACTAAAAGTAACGCTAAAATGACGAAATTGTCCCAGAATTTAAAGGAAAATAAACATATCCCCGAAAATTAAGTTACAATGGTTTAGACTAAAATGGATAAAATTAGTAACTACTTACAATATCAACTTGTGTGACGATCGTGGATAAACACCCATGTATCTATTTATAGCTATAATCAGCTAAAATTCCTATGAAATCCCACTATCTATTTATACTACAACTTGTGGGTTATTCCTTTGGAAAATCCCACTCTCTTTTTATAGCCTCAGCTTGAGTGACGTTCCTGTTTATGAACTCTAGTACATATGTATAGCTACAACCTATGGAAATCCCCAAGTCCATATTTATAGTCTCGAAATTACCAGCGTCAGTGACGTCACTGTACTGAACACTAGGGAATAAATGTCAACAGTGTTGCAAGTGGCTGACCTGAATACACGCTACTGCAGGTAGGTAGGTACAGTGTATCTGATAGGGATAAAGTGAGTTTTTATAGGGACAAACAGAGACCAATACACACACACACACACACACACACACACACACACACACACACACAACGTACGCGCGCAGACATACGCACACACACACACACACACACACACACACACACACAGAGGGAAGAGGAAAAAACAAACCCCAAATATACTATCAATACAGAAGGGAGATAACACAAACCCCAAATAAACTATCAACACAAACGTACGCGAACGCATACAAACCCCAAATATACTATTCACACAACGTCGCTAACGCATACAAACCCCAAATATGCTATCCACACTCGGGAGGAAGAAGAAAACAATAACCAAATATACGATCTACACAACGTACGCGAACACACACACACACACACACACACACACACACGCACACACAGAGGGAAGAGGAAAAAACAAACCCCAAATATACTATCAACACAGAAGGGAGATAATACAAACCCCAAATAAACTATCCACGCAAACGTACGCGAACGCATACAAACCCCAAATATACTATCAACACAGAAGGGAGATAATACAAACCCCAAATAAACTATCCACACAAACGTACGCGAACGCATACAAACCCCAAATATGCTATCCACACTCGGGAGGAAGAAAAAAAAACAACCAAATATACGATCTACACAACGTACGCGAACACACACACACACACACACACACACACACACACACATATACACACACAGAGGGAAGAGGAAAAAACAAACCCCAAATATACTATCAACACAGAAGGGAGATAATACAAACCCCAAATAAACTATCCACACAAACGTACGCGAACGCATAGAAACCCCAAATATACTATTCACACAACGTCGCTAACGCATACAAACCCCAAATATGCTATCCACACTCGGGAGGAAGAAGAAAAAAACAACGAAATATACGATCTACACAACGTACGCGAACACACACACACACACACACACACACACACACACACACACACACACACACATACACACACACAGAGGGAAGAGTAAAAAACAAACCCCAAATATACTATCAACACAGAAGGGAGATAATACAAACCCCAAATAAACTATCCACACAAACGTACGCGAACGCATACAAACCCCAAATATACTATCAACACAGAAGGGAGATAATACAAACCCCAAATATACTATTAACACAGAAGGGAGATAATACAAACCCCAAATAAACTATCCACACAAACGTACGCGAACGCATACAAACCCCAAATAAACTATCCACACAAACGTACGCGAACGCATACAAACCCCAAATATACTATCAACACAGAGTGAAGAAGAAAAAGTTTTTTGAAAGCACCTAAGCCCTCACCTGCAATGACCAACTCTGCCAAACACCTACACCCCCCCACTCCCAACACTACAAAACCCATTTAACCCGTTATTTTATGGCATCAGTGTGTGATTTAGGAAACATCAAGACACAAAATGATGGATGAATAGACTGACTATTGTTTACCGACTTGCATGCCTAAAGAGCGTGCGTGAAGGAAAACATCCTTCCATTTCAATTCTAACTAAAACATGGTCCAGAGGGATAGAGAGAGGTGAAAGAGCACAATTTCATAAAGTGTGAGTAAAAAGAAAACACGCCATCCTTATTATACAATGTCAAGACCAAGAGACACTTACGTTTTCTTTCTGGTCTATTCTCTTTTAGAAGGTAGTATGAAATTTCACATCAGGGCCAACGCATCGGCTCACATTGTCAATTTTTCCATTTCCATGTCTTTACTGGCACAAGTTCTTCATCATCTTCAATTTCTTCTTCTTCTGAATCCCTCTTCTCTGTTTCGTCTTGTTTTTGTTTCTTCTCTTTTCTCGTAGGGCACTCTGAATTCCAGTGTCCTTTCTCCTGACAACGATATTAGGTATCTTGACTTTTGTCTCTCTTTCTTAGACGAAGCAGGTATTCTGGAGACAAATACCCATTTACCTTTGCAGATATAGCAAACTTCATTAGCACTTACACACTTTCGCATGACTCTCATCAAATCAACGATCAAAAGAGTAAGTTTTGTTGCCACTTTCGCATGTGAATTATGCTTTCGTATAACTTTTAGCAAATATTTGACCAGCAGGTCGATCTGTGCTGACTCTTCCATCTTCTTGATCGTTTGAGAGCGGAATGAATGCTCTGACGCTAAGACACTCTCCTTATATACAGGGACCTGCTGCGTATGAAACCTAGTCAAATGTAATTTTGCAATAAGATGAAACGATTTCATTGAGGAAGTAAAAAGCAATGATGTACCGTATCGCCTCACACAAAACCTGAAGTGTTAGTTCAAATCCGTGTCAGCGATTTCGAAGACGACATAACTGAGCTTTAATCAATGCTCTCCAATTATGCCACAAAACCACGAGTCCTGATTCACGCCAAAAGAAATTTCGTTCGGTCCATAAAAAATAGTATCATATCTGAGAAACGCAAAAAGGAACTTCCAGAAAACTGAGAAAGACGGCTTACACCTACAAGGTAAATGTATGAGTTCAAGTAGTGCGTAAAACTTAGTCAAATTAAATTTTTATAGTCAAGACGAAACGATCTCTTTTCGAACAAGAAAGCAGACACCAAGCGACAACGGCGATCCGTGTCACACAACACTTTTCAAAATGTATATTATCAGAGGTTTGTTCTAGCGATCTGCACGGTTAAATTAAATGTTGATGTATTTTGCAATAAGACGGACACAATTTCCATGGGATCGCCCATGGTACGAATGTTCGTGCATTAGTTTAATTTTTAGAAATATTTTTTTATATAAATCGCCTATAGGATAGACCCAGTAAAGCATGGCCATTCTCGTCACTGTCTGAATAGCTACTCAAGTCAATTCGAAGCGAACGCGGTAAGAAAATAAGTATAGCCAATGAAATGGCTTACAACGGGTGATGCATTGTTTTGTTCTAGGACTGTGTGGCATAATAATCCCTATGTTCTTGCGTTGTTACCATTACAGTGCAGACATACTGAAATGTGAACTTACAAGCCCTCTTTGTGTGTGTTGTACCATTTCCTCTTACCACATCAAAATACTGAGCGTCACAGTATTGGTTCGCGTTTTCAAACTGACCATTTTTTTTATATCTCACTTAAACATTTCGACATAAACACTCACACTCACATCGGTAGAGTCAGAACAGACGTGTTACAGTATTGAGGGGCATGTTATCTTTTCGTTTTCAAACTAATAAATTTGGGGCTGCACTGTAATGGTAACAACGCATCACCCGTTGTAAGCCATTTCATTGGCTATACTTATTTTCTTACCGCGTTCGCTTCGAATTGACTTGAGTAGCTATTCAGACAGTGACGAGAATGGCCATGCTTTACTGGGTCTATCCTATAGGCGATTTATATAAAAAAAATATTTTTAAAAATTAAACTAATGCACGAACATTCGTACCATGGGCGATCCGATGGAAATTGTGTCCGTCTTATTGCAAAATACATCAACATTTAATTTAACCGTGCAGATCGCTAGAACAAACCTCTGATAATATACATTTGGAAAAGTGTTGTGTGACACGGATCGCCATTGTCGCTTGGTGTCTGCTTTCTTGTTCGAAAAGAGATCGTTTCGTCTTGACTATAAAAATCTAATTTGACTAAGTTTTACGCACTACTTGAACTCATACATTTACCTTGTAGGTGTAAGCCGTCTTTCTCAGTTTTCTGGAAGTTCCTTTTTGCGTTTCTCAGATATGATACTATTTTTTATGGACCGAACGAAATTTCTTTTGGCGTGAATCAGGACTCGTGGTTTTGTGGCATAATTGGAGAGCATTGATTAAAGCTCAGTTATGTCGTCTTCGAAATCGCTGACACGGATTTGAACTAACACTTCAGGTTTTGTGTGAGGCGATACGGTACATCATTGCTTTTTACTTCCTCAATGAAATCGTTTCATCTTATTGCAAAATTACATTTGACTAGGTTTCATACGCAGCAGGTCCCTGTATATAAGGAGAGTGTCTTAGCGTCAGAGCATTCATTCCGCTCTCAAACGATCAAGAAGATGGAAGAGTCAGCACAGATCGACCTGCTGGTCAAATATTTGCTAAAAGTCATACGAAAGCATAATTCACATGCGAAAGTGGCAACAAAACTTACTCTTTTGATCGTTGATTTGATGAGAGTCATACGAAAGTGTGTAAGTGCTAATGAAGTTTGCTATATCTGCAAAGGTAAATGGGTATTTGTCTCCAGAATACCTGCTTCGTCTAAGAAAGAGAGACAAAAGTCAAGATACCTAATATCGTTGTCAGGAGAAAGGACACTGGAATTCAGAGTGCCCTACGAGAAAAGAGAAGAAACAAAAACAAGACGAAACAGAGAAGAGGGATTCAGAAGAAGAAGAAATTGAAGATGATGAAGAACTTGTGCCAGTAAAGACATGGAAATGGAAAAATTGACAATGTGAGCCGATGCGTTGGCCCTGATGTGAAATTTCATACTACCTTCTAAAAGAGAATAGACCAGAAAGAAAACGTAAGTGTCTCTTGGTCTTGACATTGTATAATAAGGATGGCGTGTTTTCTTTTTACTCACACTTTATGAAATTGTGCTCTTTCACCTCTCTCTATCCCTCTGGACCATGTTTTAGTTAGAATTGAAATGGAAGGATGTTTTCCTTCACGCACGCTCTTTAGGCATGCAAGTCGGTAAACAATAGTCAGTCTATTCATCCATCATTTTGTGTCTTGATGTTTCCTAAATCACACACTGATGCCATAAAATAACGGGTTAAATGGGTTTTGTAGTGTTGGGAGTGGGGGGGGTGTAGGTGTTTGGCAGAGTTGGTCATTGCAGGTGAGGGCTTAGGTGCTTTCAAAAAACTTTTTCTTCTTCACTCTGTGTTGATAGTATATTTGGGGTTTGTATGCGTTCGCGTACGTTTGTGTGGATAGTTTATTTGGGGTTTGTATGCGTTCGCGTACGTTTGTGTGGATGGTTTATTTGGGGTTTGTATTATCTCCCTTCTGTGTTAATAGTATATTTGGGGTTTGTATTATCTCCCTTCTGTGTTGATAGTATATTTGGGGTTTGTATGCGTTCGCGTACGTTTGTGTGGATAGTTTATTTGGGGTTTTGTATTATCTCCCTTCTGTGTTGATAGTATATTTGGGGTTTGTTTTTTCCTCTTCCCTCTGTGTGTGTATATGTGTGTGTGTGTTCGCGTACGTTGTGTAGATCGTATATTTGTTTTTTTTTCTTCCTCCCTAGTGTGGATAGCATATTTGGGGTTTGTATGCGTTCGCGTACGTTTGTGTGGATAGTTTATTTGGGGTTTGTATTATCTCCCTTCTGTGTTGATAGTATATTTGGGGTTTGTTTTTTCCTCTTCCCTCTGTGTGTGCGTGTGTGTGTGTGTGTTTGTGTGTGTGTATGTGTGTTCGCGTACGTTGTGTAGATCGTATATTTGGTTGTTTTTTTCTTCTTCCTCCCGAGTGTGGATAGCATATTTGGGGTTTGTATGCGTTAGCGACGTTGTGTGAATAGTATATTTGGGGTTTGTATGCGTTCGCGTACGTTTGTGTGGATAGTTTATTTGGGGTTTGTTTTATCTCCCTTCTGTGTTGATAGTTTATTTGGGGTTTGTATGTGTTCGCGTACGTTTGTGTGGATAGTTTATTTGGGGTTTGTATTATCTCCCTTCTGTATTGATAGTATATTTGGGGTTTGGTTTTTCCTCTTCCCTCTGTGTGTGTGTATGTGTGTGTGTGTGTGTGTTCGCGTACGTTGTGTAGACCGTATATTTGGTTGTTTTTTTTCTTCTTCCTCCCGAGTGTGGATAGCATATTTGGGGTTTGTATGCGTTCGCGTACGTTTGTGTGGATAGTTTATTTGGGGTTTGTATTATCTCCCTTCTGTGTTGATAGTATATTTGGGGTTTGTATGCGTTCGCGTACGTTTGTGTGGATAGTTTATTTGGGGTTTGTATTATCTCCCTTCTGTGTTGATAGTGTATTTGTGGTTTGTATGAGTTCGCGTACGTTTGTGTGGATAGTTTATTTGGGGTTTGTATTATCTCCCTTCTGTGTTGATAGTATATTTGGGGTTTGTTTTTTCCTCTTCCCTCTGTGTGTGCGTGTGTGTGCGTGTGTGTGTGTGTGTGTGTGTGTTCGCGTACGTTGTGTAGACTGTATATTTGGTTGTTTTTTTTCTTCTTCCTCCCGAGTGTGGATAGCATATTTGGGGTTTGTATGCGTTCGCGTACGTTTGTGTGGATAGTTTATTTGGGGTTTGTATTATCTCCCTTCTGTGTTGATAGTATATTTGGGGTTTGTATGCGTTCGCGTACGTTTGTGTGGATAGTTTATTTGGGGTTTGTATTATCTCCCTTCTGTGTTGATAGTATATTTGTGGTTTGTATGCGTTCGCGTACGTTTGTGTGGATAGTTTATTTGGGGTTTGTATTATCTCCCTTCTGTGTTGATAGTATATTTGGGGTTTGTTTTTTCCTCTTCCCTCTGTGTGTGCGTGTGTGTGTGTGTGTGTGTGTGTGTGTGTGTGTGTGTGTGTGTGTGTGTGTTCGCGTACGTTGTGTAGATCGTATATTTGGTTGTTGTTTTCTTCTTCCTCCCGAGTGTGGATAGCATATTTGGGGTTTGTATGCGTTAGCGACGTTGTGTGAATAGTATATTTGGGGTTTGTATGCGTTCGCGTACGTTTGTGTTGATAGTTTATTTGGGGTTTGTGTTATCTCCCTTCTGTATTGATAGTATATTTGGGGTTTGTTTTTTCCTCTTCCCTCTGTGTGTGTGTGTGTGTGTGTGTGTGTGTGTGTGTGTGCGTATGTCTGCGCGCGTACGTTGTGTGTGTGTGTGTGTGTGTGTGTGTGTGTGTGTGTGTATTGGTCTCTGTTTGTCCCTATAAAAACTCACTTTATCCCTATCAGATACACTGTACCTACCTACCTGCAGTAGCGTGTATTCAGGTCAGCCACTTGCAACACTGTTGACATTTATCCCCTAGTGTTCAGTGCAGTGACGTCACTGACGCTGGAAATTTCGAGACTATAAATATGGACTTGGGGATTTCCATAGGTTGTAGCTATACATATGTACTAGAGTTCATAAACAGGAACGTCACTCAAGCTGAGGCTATAAAAAGAGAGTGGGATTTTCCAAAGGAATAACCCACAAGTTGTAGTATAAATAGATAGTGGGATTTCATAGGAATTTTAGCTGATTATAGCTATAAATAGATACATGGGTGTTTATCCACGATCGTCACACAAGTTGATATTGTAAGTAGTTACTAATTTTATCCATTTTAGTCTAAACCATTGTAACTTAATTTTCGGGGATATGTTTATTTTCCTTTAAATTCTGGGACAATTTCGTCATTTTAGCGTTACTTTTAGTCACATCCATTTTGTCGTTGAGCATTTCCTTGATTATAGCTATTTATAGTATCATTACAATTATGCAAATTTTTGAACACCCCAGCAAGATTTCAGGTCTTGGTAATGCTTTATATATAAATCTCACGCTTGTGCTAGTGTATGTATGTCTCTGTCTCTGTTGTGTTTGACCCTCTACCATCATTGTCCCTAGACAATCCCACCATGTTCAATTCCCCTTGACGCTATACAGACCCACCATGTTCAATTTCTATATGTTAAATTCCCCTTGACGCTAGACAGTCCCACGATTTATTCCCATGTTCAATTTCCCCTTGTCCCTAGACAGTCCCACGATCTATTCCCCTGTTCAATTCCCCTTGTCCCTAGACAGACCCAAACTCTATTCCCCATGTTCAATTCCCCTTGTCCCTAGACAAGCCCAAACTCTATTCCCATGTTCAATTCCCCTTGTCCCTAGACAAGCCCAAACTCTATTCCCCATGTTCAATTCCCCTTGTCCCTAGACAAGCCCAAACTCTATTCCCCATGTTAAATTCCCATTGTCCCTAGAGTGGCCCAGCAATTTTCCCCATGTTAAATTTCCATTGTCCCTAGAGTGGCCCAGGGGTGTTTTTAATGGTAATTCCCATTGTCCCTAGGGAGGCCCCATTTACTACTCACACATTAACTGTATGGACCAATACCAAATACTGCAAATGACATTCAGACACAAAATGAAATATAACATTCTTAAATGTCTCAAAACATTAGTACACTCTGACCTTTTTAAGCTATTTCTTCTGACGGGTATTTTAAAAACAGCCACCATTTGTTGGCATATATGGTATGGTATTACATACAAGATTATACTAATGAACTTTGCTACACGTACAATACACAATTACTCGTAAAGTATTCAGTTACTCGAGAAATACTGAGTTACTCACCCATTCACTCAACATATCCCTTTTTTGGTAAATGAAAACAAATGTCCTCATTATATATTTTACCAAGTAATATACAACATGGGATGGATTACCAAATAACACGACCTAAGAAAACAAACGTTATCAGTCAAGATTACATTTACTCCAGGCGACATTGTCGTAACTCCCTCGATCGATAAACTTTGTGTCATGTTGTTTGTTACCTGGATAATTTCTTAACAAAGTATGCCAGACTAGCCTCACTTGTCAGTGATAAAAATGATATTGGCAAATTCTTTGTGTGTAGTATATCATGGACATTTATTATAAGGATTTTATGACCACAAATTATTATGACCCCCCCACTGAAACTATAAGAATTATGATTATCAATGATTTTAAAAAAGCATTTTAAAAATAGTATTATTGAGTACTCTTAATGACTAGTTGTACCAAATCTTAGCTATGTCTGTATAAGATTATATATTTTTCTAAGGAAATTCTACATTATTTTGGGAGATAGAATTGCTATCCGTAATAATAATTTATTATCATGATAACAGAACAGATGCTTTAGTGTGGTAACTCAAGGCATCATTCATTAAATGTTAGTCCAATCACACGTTTGTTCAAACTTTGAAATTCACCTGTAATGTTACTCATGAGACAAGCTAAATATTTGCGACAGGTGGAAGCGACCGTTATCCCCACAGTCATCTATCAACCTCACTCGACTAGATAGGAAGTAGTAGTTGTCAGCTGTTTTGAACGGCATTCATACGATTGAACTGGACTCAAAATGGCTGTCGTGTTGGATACCTATTACAAATTTCACTATTTAATCAGTCCAAAAATAGATCTACCAGATATTTAGAGCTATCTTATGCAGTAACGTTTTGATTTAGACGTTGCTGATAATACACCTTTATCCAAGAAGACACGTTATAATGTGCCATCACTGGACAGGAAGTCGGTGAAAAGTATACATCGGGTGACATGAATAGACTGTCTATTAATTTCATCTGCACGAATTACGTGTAAGTTTCAGTGACGAATCAATCATGTGTCAGGCCCACGTCTTTTGAAAAGGTAAGTTGATGTCCAATGATATATTTCCCCTTTTGAATTTCAAATATTTTTTTCCAATTTTAAATGAGGTAATTATAGTATCTTACGTGAAAGAGTTATCTTAAGAATCACATTTTTAGAATCGTCTGCTCGTGATATGATAACTGATGTGTTTGACTTCATAGATTCCTAGCATTCTGCATGTACTTTCCGCATTGTTTACATTCATTTATTCATTTGGTTTTTCTTTTCGGAAATAGGTGAATGTATATTAGCAAACATGTACGAGTGCGTCATAAAATGCGTTTCTGAGTGCGATATTAAATGGCGGTTAGTTTTGGGGTAAGTTAAGTGAGGGAGTGAAGGAGGATAGCGTATATACAAAATGATTTTAGCATTTAACTGATCGTACGTCCTCCTGTTAGACTAAATCAGTATGTGGTATTTTTATTTACATCTCTTTTGATACCTTTGTTAGATTTTAGTGATTACTTACTTGATTAGGGGTATTATGTTTTCAGAAGATATTTTTCAAACCAAGTAATTAT
Source organism: Sinohyriopsis cumingii (assembly GCA_028554795.2). NCBI lineage: Eukaryota > Metazoa > Mollusca > Bivalvia > Unionida > Unionidae > Sinohyriopsis > Sinohyriopsis cumingii. The sequence goes on from CM068824.1 coordinate 157,000,827, forward strand.
CCAGTAATTTGGTACGAGAGTAATTCAACGCCCTTTGTTAAGTAGTGTTTATATCCGGAAACCGATAGCTTAACTCCCTGTAGAAAAACTGATATTTGGTTCTGAATTAGTTCCACAAAATTGCAACAGAGGTCAGGATGTAGTATTCGTTCTGAGCATTGTAAGTATAATGGTTTATGTGAATGGCTTCATATCCTCATACTGTACAACTCAATTATAATAGCCAGTCTCACAGGCAGTACCATAATAAACCAGTACAATATGTCCATGCGAAAACCTGCCATATGACCTTAAAATCATCACTAGCATATCGACCAATTTATTACTTTTCTGTTACAAACAATTTTGAGATGTATAACTCACTTGTTGACAGCTTTCATATTCTCAACATGCATAATATTTTGTTATTTATCTCATGTTACTGTATTGTGAATTGCGCATCACAGAATCATATCGGACACATACACTACGTTCATTTCCTATAATTGTAATGTTTCTTAAAAAAATATATTATCGTGGTAAAACTGCTATATACAAGATAGTGATCATACAGCTAGAGAATTCCCCTTTTCCAGTTTTGAGCTGGTGTGTGCCACAATCGACTCGGAACTAGATAAGCTAATTGTGCTGTTGTTCCATAAAACACCCTACCAAGACAAAACCGAAATCAGGTATTTAACTAGGTGTGTTTTCTCTATGCAGATTTATTTTAAGGGGAAAATAGCATGTATGACATCACATTATCACCAATAACATTAATTTATTTGCTTTTATGTGAAATAAGACATACCTCCAAAACCTGAGCGGTTCTAGGTCTCATAGAGGATCATTGCTTAATGAGACTGGGAAAACGGTTTGGACGTAGTGGTCATGTTATTATATTTGATGTTTATATTTTGTGACAAATTCAATTACTTTCATAATCGCAATTGCTCGATGTACAATTTACCTGCACAAGGTGACTTGTTCTAATATTAGTTTCAATGATGAGAAAACCTGGTCGATTTCTCTGACTCAAATGTGCTTCATCCAAGTCCTTGGCTGAATTGGCTATGGTCTTCTGAGACCAGATATCATTTTACGGATTGAAGTTTTCGTTGCTTTACCCAAAATGTAATAATGTTATTTTTGCCTCCCCCCTCTTCCGCCTCCCTAGCCCTCGCTGTGCGTGTCCAGCTTGGTGATCGAACTGTACGCTCATTTAATGCATTTGTCATGTCAGCGCTACACTGGGTAATCTAGTAGAGCAAAGAAATTTACTTTTATCATCCTGTTACGAAGCTATGCTCTTACAATAAGTAACAGAAAAGAGTAAAGATAACAAGCTTTGTAAAATTTAACAAATAATTTATTTCCCTATATTTCAAGGTGAAAAATGAGAAGACAAAAGAACTCACGGTAATGCGAAGTAGATCCAAATTGTAATCCAAGAATTAAAACACAAGTTCTATCAGTTAAAATTTCTAAGTGAATTACAGTTCAAATCCCGATGAAAATCCAATATGGAAGGTGATGACGTCTGTAATAACCTAAGAAGTGCAGATCGGTCAACAGTCTCTCGTTGAACCACATACATTAGTATTCCAGTTTTTTATAATTCAGTATAATTTCCAGTAAATGTCTTTGTCCACGAATTGTGAGAACACTTTTGTATTTCCAGAGAAAATAATCACTTGAATTCAATAATTTGAAGAAAATAAAAATTCAGCCCAAACTGGTCACAACATAATACAACTTAACGTATCAGATATTAAAGCACGACTAACATTCCATTATCATAACATCAGTTATTAGACTAACTAAAACGCAAAACAGATTCCCGGATCGTGGCCAAGAGTTCAATCTTCTGGAAAAAATATGTTTGTTATATGATAAATATCACGTAGTCCAGGTATGACCTTGACTCAACCTAACGATTCTAACTCTGAGAAAGATATAAAAAAATAAAATCTTGTTTACCAAAACTGTCACTAATTTTGGAACAAGGTCAAGAACTAGATACAATGTTTCTGTTATGGGCAATGTCAAATCCAGTAAACAATGTTACCTTATAAAAGCATGTAATGTAATAAAATTTTAGAACTAACAGACAAACAATTATATTAAATATACATGACAATCACTGCCACCGCCTTTAGGAGGTATGTCAAGCTGCCTTAACCACAAAAGATGGCCTTTGAAAAGTATGCAAATCAGCAAAAATATATGTCTTTATCATAGCCCATTAATCCTGGCATAAGTAGTACATTGGCTAGATTACCCCTTCGGACCATTACTCTACCTGAAATGAAGGTCAATTGATTCATCGGTCTGGAAACCATTGGCATCTACTCTACTCAAATACCAGAACACGCGCCTCGAACGATACGCGACGCGACGCAACCCACAATAAACGGGTTGCTTCAGCTAAGTAGTCATTTGTGAGTACAAATCTGGCCTGTTCCATGACAAAGAAGAAAACTAAACTAAACAATACCAAAGGAAAATAACAAATAACAAGTAATAACTGTATGTCGAGAAATATGATATATTTTAAGAATGAGGCAATATGACGATCTGAGATGTGCTTCTAGCGATTATCACATTAGTAGCATGTTGTCTGAGGTGGCCGAGTTATTCTGCGAGGATATTCTGCTTCATATGGAGCCATTTACAGTATTTCATTATTCGCTTCTAGTTCTACATATTGGATAATTGCCACGAGGAGAAACTAAGATAACGTCCTTAGAATATGAAGGATAGTGATGAGCCCGTGTACGTGACATGTCAGCAGGATAGTGGTCATACAGTGCCAATTAGAGGTTTTAAAAAATAACCGGCACTTTTAAAAGAGGTGATCTTGATATTAGCGAATGTTTGGTGTGCTGGTGGCGGGTCTGGAAAACACAAGATAAAAACATATCATACCTCGCTCTTATTATTTTGCATTACTTTTATGCACAATATCATTTTAATGACTTTAGACAAATATTTGTAAGGATACTTTCTTTGAAAAACACTTGTATTCTTAAAGAGTACAAATGTTCTACATAAGCTCTCATTTAAAATAGTATTTTCAGGTGCATAGACGTAGATAATAATTTTATCAACTTTATGTCGTTCCGCAATCATGTTCAAGATAAAAAGTTCATGGGTAGTGGCACTTTCGTATCAGTATGGTACAGAAATATGTCTAGGTGACCGTTATCTGTGTACGATTCTTAGCTAGTCACTTTGTTATCACATGTCTGAAGAGCATGCATGAGGCAATTGAGTGTTCGAAATGGTCGGCTTGTTGATAGCATTGTTAACTGTAAAAAGAAACTTTATCAAGTGAAGAAGAAAAAAGAAAACAATACAATATGCATTTTATGTTAGGCTTTTAAGCGGTTATGTTTTATAAGTCAGTGTCTATTGCTGACAACACAAACACGTTATGAAAGATAAAATATTAGAGTATTACCAAGATGTAGATAAAGGGTTCATATCGAAAGATTTTGCCAAACTTAGCACTAATTAGATCCACATGAACTAAACACTGTACTCGGGACAATTCTGTACCATTATACTAGCAGCAGAGAACCCACCTCATTTTATAAGCGTTATTTTGTTAAACTAAGGCTTATACAAAAATGAAAAACAAAATACGCTGATAACGTGAAACTGAGGCTTCTAACTTTCCGAGAGTCTCCCTGGGGGCCAGCTTCCTGTTACTTTTTTTTCGCGCCGTCGTTTTCGAAAAACATATCGTACGTTTTACTACGTTGACGCCTTATCGAGGTCACGCCCTCTCTGTTGCTATCCAAAGATGTTATCAAGACCTATACGATATCGTGATCGTGGGTCATGTAAGTCTATTGTTATAAATCTATGCGGGGTTGACTGAGCCTGACTAAATAAATTTCTAAACTTAATTATGTCCATATCACCAATGCACCAAGTCCGATGAATATTTTGTAACGTGTATGTATCAACTCCGTTAAATACAGCAAGAATATTACAGTTATCCCCAATTAATTTAGGTATATGTGTATACCGCTGAGTACATAAAATCACATCGGCGTTTTTATGGCTTCCTCGGGAAAATATTCTAGCAGGATTTTCATGTTTGTCTAGCATTATGTTGTCGTATGCAACTAAATTGTTAATTACCCCTGTCAAGGTCATCTACGGTGAGGGCATCATTGATGTCAGTGATAAATTCAATGACGTTTTCGTCTTTAATTATTTTCGCGCGCTCGTTAAAATCCTTAATCAGATCGTAACATTGTTGATCATCAGCTGACGGAGCTATCACATACAGTTTATTCCATTTCATCTATCTCATTATCAAATTAAGCAGTAGTTACGTTTTACCAGAATAAGACGGTCCTATAATAATCATTCGAATAAAATTTGGCAAGATTGGATGAAGCTTGATCGGTTCGCGCTTTCTTGTTGTCGAGAAATCAATTACATTCATGTTGTAGAAATATAATAAATAATATAGATTTATATTGTGTGAAATGCAGGGCGCGTACTCCCACAAGTTGACTAACAACTATTACAACAAAAAATAACAGATCAGCAGTTACAGATAAGTGTGTACAACGTGGTACAAATAAATTTAAAATTATTTAGAATCCAAACAATATAAAAAAGAGGAGGTGATATTGCCGCCTAGTTAACGAAGTTACCAGGTACACCATTGGCGAAATATCCAGGGGAAAAACGTCTCCCATGGTATATTTACTGTGTTCCTGGTATTCGACTTGATATCGGACTTGACAGCCAAGATCAACCAAAACCCGGTGAGTATCCAATAAATGCTATTGATAAAGCGTGTCAAGCTCATGATGTAGCTTATAAAAGTAAAAACCTACAAGATAGACATATTGCAGATGTAAAATTAATTCATGCGCTAAATTCCATAAAAAATAAATCTAAATCTTTCAAAGAATCATTAGCTAATTGGTTGGTGAAATCTGCGATGAAAAGTAAGCTTGTATTGGGAGCTGTTAATTAATCAGCCGATTATTATTATAATGGAGTCGATTTATTATAGCCCAAGAGGATATTGGAAAGTAGAACACCAATTAGTAAACTCGCTGAAGCAGCAGGTGTCGAACGTTATACTGCTGAAAAATGGTTAGCAGGACAGTCAATATGACAAATTTTATCTACCACCACCTAAAACAATTCACTGCGCACATTTTGATGTTAGCGTCCCTAATGAAATTCATTAGGCTGATATTTTATTTTTACCACATGATACTATTAAAATTGGAAGACGACGTGTAACATACAAATACGCGTTAACTGTCGTTGATGTTGCAAGTAGATATAAAGCAGAGCCGTTATCAACAAAGACAGCAATTGAAGTAACTTCTGCGCTTGGATGCATTTATAGACGTGGTGGTCTACGATGGTCACAGCTGCTACAAGTTGATCCTGGCAAAGAATTTCAGAGGGCAGTATCATCGCTGATGAAGCAACATCACGTCAAAATACGACGAGGACATACTGCAATTCATGGCGATCAGGCAATTGGAGTATTACGACACATACAATTTCCAGCGTTTTAAGATCCTAGGGTAGACCTGCAGTCTACAGACTAGATTCAACTGCTCCTCGACGTGGATTTACACATAAACAATTACAAGTAATTCCTGAAGACACACAATTACCACCGCGATCTCTTGGCTAGCACCTCTACGCCGATTACATTCAAGACAGGTCAGCATCACATTTTGGTGCGTATTACCAAGACTACTATCTTTTCTGTCCACGGTAAATTGCCTTGGATCATTATTTGAATATCGCCACAACATTACTTTATTACAACTTGCACAATGATTATTCTGCTGATATTTTAGCGCTATGATAAGTTCAACATCGAAATCAAAGTCTCGTTTATTTTTTGTCGCTTTGTTTATAACCAGTTAGTTTTGTTTCTTACTATATCATTATCACTGTGACATTTATCGAACTTTTCTGTAGCGTCTATGACAATTCTCCTCAGCTTAGATATTCTTCTGACTAGAGACACTGCGAGATAAACAAGTTTGACCATTCGACACGATCATCGACAATCCAAACTCGTGTATCAGAGATGGTTAACCTTTGAGAGGAATGAATTGTCATTGCGTATCCCAGTGTCCATAGAGTTTTATTCGCGCTCAGCGCATCCTCAACAACACTGACATCAACCAAAACATCATTTAATACGAGATTATGTTTCTCAGTCTGTCCTGGTATTCAACGTCGATATTCTGTCATCGTGTATCAGCTGGTCTATAATGCAATGGTACACATAGATCTGAAAAGTTTTATTTATGCAACTGAAATAACCGCTGTTGAAGTGTATCACGAACGATCTTTCTACTTGCTACTATCAAATCATTTGGTCTCCACGTTTGAAGAAATTCTTTCATAGACGTTTCTGAAATTATTTTACGCATTATTTCACATTGAATTTTATTCGGTTGTATTCTGATTAAGTTTTTAAACTCCCTTAATTCTACATCAAGAGATTTATGATCATCAGTTATTTCTTCATAATAATCTACAAAATTCTTCAGCCACCCGTGCGGAGATAACCCAACAAACGGCGGTGGTTGACCACGATATCCGCACATTATCAGCTGTACTTTTCAATAACAGCCAATCGAGAAAAATTTTTAATGTATCTTTAGATATTATGTATAGTTCATCCCAAATGATGATCTTTGGAATATATTTCTCTCCCATTTGATCAAGAGTCAATGTGTCTTCCTTCCATCGGAAGAAGCTCTGATAAGTACACGATTGCACTCATCGTTCTCTCATGTCTCTTTCGGATCTGTGTATAGGTGTTAAAACAACCATATCATCTGAATTCTGTCGAAATAATTCAATAACTCGCGTTGTTTTGCCAGACACCCCCCGGTCCGTTTAGATAGACCGTCTTGTGTCTGGATACTGGATTATACACAGATACCGCAGACGATAATTCTGATATCTGATTATTTTTGCAATAAGTATCTTTAATCGCAACATCTGCGGATTGAGAATAATTATATAACATTTCTTGTTTTATTCTCCATTCGCCCCGTGATGCATCAGTACTTGTAAATTGTGTCAGCAATTCTGTATATTTTCTTTTGATATAAAACGAATCCGTAGCAACTCTGACCGCGGTACAAGGAAACATATTTATCATCTATAATAAATGTATAGAAACATAAGCGAGCGTTGAAGATCTTAAATGAGTAAACTGAGTTGACTCACTATCAATATAACCAGCAAATGTACATAATTGTGTTTCGTTCGACAAGTAAGCATTTCCTCGACTTACAAATATATCTCTCTTTGTTGTATCAGCAATTAGAAAATCATATTCAGCATCATCTAGAATTAAACGTGCATAATGTCGTTTATGATCACATGCCCCGTCTTGAGTAAATTTACCGATTATTTTCTACCGAGATCTTTTGTGGTTTTATCATCATCAGGTGGTGGCAACCAATCTTGAGTCTGAGGTCTTTATGATGTAACTGCTGCACTTACAATCGACGATATTAATATTTTACAATCAAGCACATACCGCAAAAAACTATTGGTGCCCAGCGTTTTTCTGAAAAGTGTCTACCAAACCAAAGATAACAGATCGGATGAAGACCTTTAGCAAACTCGAATGATACAATGCGAGCGAATCCGGTCAGAGTAAAGCGGGTAGAGGTCCATTTATCGATACTCGTGTCATCTCGTGTGTTGGGTGTCCATATCTTTTAAAATATCCAGAACTATCTCCGTAACCAATAAAACTTCACTGATAACACGCGTCCATATCAACCATATCAACGCGACCATATCAACCGAGATAACATCTTTGTAGTCATACTTAGTATTCCACAATCCACCGTGTCCATATTCACAGCAGCTTAGCTGTACGTCTTCGAGAAATTCAAATCGTGTTGGCTTCCACGTATTATTCTCTCTTGCAAAGTGAGCAGCGACTGATGGAACGGTGAAACTTTTATATTTAATTATTGCTCAGTCTTCTCTGTTGAAAACTTCCGCGCAAGATATTTCATTTCTTCTTGGATAGATTCTTTACGATATATTTCGCCGTTAGGTCGTACAGATTGATCATATTTTTCATGATCTGACCTCTTCAATAGCTATACGGATACAGGATCGTTTTTACTTATTTCGTGTATAAAATTAAACATGTTTCTCCCAGATTCTTTCTCCGGAAAAATCTTACGGTTGGATCTCGTGGAAATATTGTTACTGCACTAGTCCACGCGTGGGCGTTATGATGAACGATATTTATTGGAGCTCCTCCTTTTCATAATGTTTCGAATCGTATAAAATCTCTTCTGTTATTGGCAATCTAGACGTTCACATAAGGATGTAAAATAATTTTCTTTTCAACGTATATTATTGGGAATTTTATTGTTTTTTCTAACTTAGCGACATCATTTATTGTAGCGCCTGTGTCCTTAACCGATTCAGCCCATTTGTTTATTTTTTCACGTCGTATATCCGTTAACCCATTTCCACGCATCGCGTTTGTAAAATGTTCGATTACTCGTTCGGCTACACAATTCAGTTTTAAAAATCTCATTGGTGCTAGATCATTACTGTTGGGTTATCATTTAGCTGATAAATTCCATAAAAAACTTCTGTTATAGGATACGCTCGAGCATAATATGGTCTGCCAATACCATTCAACATTCCTGGCTTGGAATTTGTACTTAACACAGCGGTTTTTCCATTATGAAAAACAGGATCACGTTTGTCACGGATAATCCACTCAGCGGAATCTGTTTCTTCTAGCACAATACACTTTATTCTGAAAAATATCTTTGATCGTTGGGATAACCAATAATCTTTTTCGCCCGCTCATCGTTCATTGTATCATCAATGGCTTTGTCGACGACTTTGTCATTGCGTATACTTTTGAATGCCGACCGCGTGTGAAACGCCCATCATCACGAAATTCTTTTTTAGCATTCCAAATATTATTGATCAGATTATTCGTCGGATCAACTAGAGCTCGCCTCCGCAAATCAGGAGTTCTTCTGTCAGGATCGAATCTGGATTCAGGAAACAAAGTTTTCCAAGGCTCGATTGTTGATAATCTCTTAAACTCTTCCATATTATATTTAAAACAAGCATTTAAATTACAAATATTATACATACAATGTCTCAAACAAGGAATCAGTGCAAGTGGCTGATGATAGGGTCTTCAACCCCTTGTAACAAATTTTGCGTAAATGAATTCTGCGGACAACATTCGCAAAGTGTACGAAGAGGAAGTCTAGGTCCTAAACTCTGATTGCTGTGTGGTGTTAGAGTTAGAGGGAAAACGCAGTTGTGTGTGCAATGTGGTGGTAAAAGATATAGAGAACTTAAACGATATTATGATAAAAAATAACAACCTGACTCTGTCAAGGACCTTGATAAAGTTATAAGAACCCTGAAGATTGTACAGATAGATTTGTAAAGACAAATTGTAATTTAGACAAATAATATTATATATGAAATGGAATTAAAAAAATGTGTCACACATCCCATCATTAAAAATTATGAAACATCTTGTGATGGTGTAATCAGAAACTGTTGACTAAACAATCCAGTTGGTTTTGTTAATAATACCTCTGATTATCTAATGTTCAGTGCTAATGGAAAGAAAAAGTATTACAGTCACCGATTTATGTACGAAAGTGTCTTGGGGTCTTCAGATTGACCATATTGACTCAGATCGCAAAAATAACTCTTTACCTGCAAGCTATCACACAGAGCGAAAATTCTGCACGAGGAAATACCTGAAGATGTAAGACTATTTCAAAGAAGGCGGTTAAATCCATAAAAATAGAAACCGGTAAAGAAATAATATTTCAATTGATTGATGCAGCTGCCAGGTATTTCGGTATTCACTCGAGCGGGATACAAAAAGTTGCACGTAAAATATACAAATCAGCTTACTCAAAAGTTACAAACAGTTGTTGTTGTTGTTGTAGGGTTTCAGCACACGATAGGCTATACATGGCGGCCAGTATTAATGGTGGAGGAAGAACCCGGAAAAACCCCGGAAAGAACCACCGACCCACGAGAAGCTACTGTCATGCTTTCTCACATGCCCATATTTGCTGAATCCGAGACTCGAACCCACGCAGATAGAGGTGAGATGGCAGTGATCCGTAACGGAGAGCGCTTTAGACCATTCGGTCACTCGGGGCCCCAGGTACACATTTTGTTATATCCCAATCTTATTAGATACGGACAACATCTTTGATAAAAAGAACGGAGATACCTCTGCCGCGGATATGCAATGTGGTTGATAGAGATATCGTGTTCCCTTGACACTATTGCTGATTTTATCATTGACTCTGTCAATGGAGATAAATTTCAGGATATTTGTAAATAAATATTTTTTTGTGGTTAATTCCCTCTTCCGGAGTTTCTTGGGGAGGTATTCCAAAAAGTCACAGAATCTAATGTTTGAAAAAATCATATCGATTTTCAAAAGATTCGGTGCAACACAAAAGATAGACCCACACTACAATGTTAATTCAACAAACACGGAAGTAAATGACTACACTCTCAAGAGAGCGGTTGGCGTTGTATTTCAACGAAGTATCAGTTATCTCCGTTGATTTCTATCAGTTACTACTAGTAAAGGAAGATGTAATCTTTCATTAAGTATAAATGATGTTTTGTTTTCAGAAACAATATTCTCGTTTTACTGAATCCGTCGGATTTCCTGTTTCATCTATATTTTTTGCGAGTATAATTAAGAAAGAAAAATCAAAATACCAACATCAAACAAGTATTTATTAGTATCAGCTAGCTTATATATCATATAACCCATTTTATTTTTGGGGTTTTTCGATCGAAACTCAATAGACAAATACACCTTCCCACATGTCACCACGTGGTGTGGCCCTTTTGCACCCTCCCGGGGTTGATTTTGGGTGAGGGTGTGCCAAAAATCTATTGAGCATAGAGAATGGCCCCCGTGTATGTTGTGCCGTCCTTAGATACGATTTATGTATTGTGCCGTCCTTATTGTAAATACTGTAAATAGTATATGTATTGTGCCGTCCTTACTGTAAATACTGCAAATAATATATGTATTGTGTCGTCCTTACTGTAAATACTGTAGATGCTATATGTACTGTGCCGTCCTAAGTTTTACTGTAAATATATCTTCCTGAGCCTGTTAGACTTTCATATGGCAATCTAGAGTTTTCACATGGATATAGTGCCATCCTTAGAATTAAGGTTTAGAATTAAGATTTAGAATTAAGATTTATGAACTGTGCCGTCCTCCACTAAACACGCCCTCCTGAGCCTGCGAGACTGCTGTTTGACAATCTATGAGCTCACATGAGAGGTTGTGTTTTTTGCGCACCTGAGCCTTCCAGTAAGTTGCTGGATTGGTCAGTTAGTTTGAAATTTATTCTGATAATAGCGGATTATGACATCTTAGATAGACCGGATTGATTGGTTCTTGCACAATCAGATATCCAGGTGGGTCTTGTGGTGTAAAAATATATAAGATATATCCCTGCTGTGCCTGATTGGATATATCAGTATTTGTCTGATAACTTGCATCAATTGCATCACAAATAAGATTGACTGCGATCGTTGAGGTTATATTTACAATTCCCGGAGAAATATGACGGCCTTCACCGTATGGAATATTGTTGTATCGGAGAATATTTGATGGCGGCGTTATTTTTCTAAATGTCTCAGACCTTTTCTTCGATGAGTTCCTGGAATCCTTAAACCCCGTCCCGTTGCTTTTCTTAAATGCCATTTTCAGCGGTTCCAACAGCACCTAACGCGGCCGCCTTTGCAACGGCTGGAGCTGCAACGGCTATTAATGCTGGTATTGTCGCGAGAAGTGGAAATATACCACTGTCTTAACAGCATCTTTGATGGCGCCGGCGGTAAGGTCAAGTCGTACTCCAGTTCGGGATAGTTTTGGCCTTATTAAGATGTTTAAGTTGGCGGCCTGTGAATTATAGTTTATTTTGACCGCCTGTGATCTGATTGTGTTTTAGCGTTATTGCCGTTCCTGTTTTTGTAGTGATGCGGATTGTAGCTTTTTAATCTAACCATGAGTCAGACTGACACTAACATGATGATAGGATGACAATTATAAAATACTCGTGTTTTTAAATCACCGCCTGTTACACATTTTCTACTGGTGCATCAACGACTCACATTTTGCCTCCACCACCTTCAAGTAACATTGCTATGTCGCTTAGTATAACCTCGATTACTCTGTAATTAACACCGCCACCTGTATTCACACTGGCCCTGAAGTGTATATCAACGACAGATTGTCTGGATTATTCAAGATGCTCAAGTGAAAAGTAATAGATCGGATATAGATTTTTAAAATCCAATTGTGTGATTTGTAAACCGGTATCTACGTTTTGATCACGCCCCATAAACGTCATTAACGGATGGTATACATGTGCTATATGATTTTGTTCATTCTTCCGTCGTTCTTGTTGTCCGTTTATCCGTATCATGTATTCATGTATCAAGTATGCGTTTTATATTCTGTCTTTCATATAATTGATCATCTTATTCAGAATCATATGCATATTTGGTGGAAACTGCTGACAGTAAATAATTATGCTTATGTGACTCTTTTGTGACTTAACATGATACACGTATCCCGATAACCACGCCTCTTATATTAGAGAGGAAATTAGGGACAATAAAAGTAGATTATGAATTGAGTCTGTGTCATGGTGACTGTTTGATGTTCGTATTTAGTATGCAAAAATATGAATATGAATTTTAATTTCCCTGTTTATTCCTGGTTATTCGAATGCTTTTCGAAATGAATTTCCTTGTGTGTAAACGGGTATCATTATTGATTGTACACGATCCAGCTGATATGGACCAGGATGGGAAAAGTAGAGGAATGTATCAAAACGAGGATCTTTATTTTATGAGTGTCAAGGTTACACCAGCAATGCAACTAATATCCTTCTTCATATTGACTTTGATGTTGACGATTTCATCAGATGCAACTGGTTAGAACAGACAATGTATTTTAACCTCATTCCCGAAAAAATGTTGATTACAATATTATTAAGTGATGCCCGATTACAAAGTCCTGCTTATGCTTGATCCGTTTGAATGTATACTAAACGAAATTATAATCACACACACACCGCACCACCCCACCCCACCCACCCCCACCACCCCACACCCATCACCCGCCACCGCCCACGCATTAAAGTTAGAAAAGACATATTTCTTACAAATCCACATATAAGACAAATCCAGTAGGTTTCATAATATGTTAAATCTAATATCAAAACCCATCGATTGCATATTTGTAACCCTAAAGTGCTTTCTTTATCCTTGTACTGTTCCTATTGTAACCCTAAAGTGCTTTCTTTATCCTTGTACTGTTCCTATTGTAACCCTAAAGTGCTTTCTTTATCCTTGTACTGTTCCTATTGTAACCCTAATGTGCTTTCTTTACCCTTGTACTGTTCCTATTGTAACCCTAAAGTGCTTTCTTTATCCTTGTACTGTTCCTATTGTAACCCTAAAGTGCTTTCTTTACCCTTGTACTGTTCCTATTGTAACCCTAAAGTGTTTTCTTTATCCTTGTACTGTTCCTATTGTAACCCTAAAGTGCTTTCTTTATCCTTGTACTGTTCCTATTGTAACCCTAAAGTGCTTTCTTTACCCTTGTACTGTTCCTACTCATCTTAAGAAACATCTGTAGTTTTTTCCTGTTCTTCCGATTTCATTGGCAAATTTAATTTGTTTAACTCAAATTACAAAAACAGAACCACGATAGATGAAACTAAAGTAAGAACTGAATTATTAAAACATTACGGCAAACTTACCACTATATAATACTAAAACTCTGTAAAACCACAAACAAAACAAAAATAGGATAAAATTATGAATGACTTATAGATATGTTACTAATTTGGACACACTTACATTCTTGAAGGGTTATATGAATATGTTTATAATAAATTAATAAAATTATTTCCAATAATTACAAAGAACATAATAAAATCAATAGAATGCTTGTGTAGTTTCATGTATTACTGAACGATGCCCCTGCAAAACAGTTGTTTTCGTATACGAAAAGGTGAGCACACTTTTCTAAGTATTTAATTATTTTATTATACATGTTCTTACCATGTTTAATAAGAAACTGAACCGCATTGTGAAAGGTAATTCAGCCGTATGTGTTGATGTCATTTGAAACACATCCTCATACAAGATAAAAATAGCAAATATTCAAAATATTGCTTTCCCGTGATATATAGAATCGTATACAGATATACATTATTATTTATACACGTTCAACAATAGCACAATACTAGTTATAGAACAAATACTGGTCATTGTGTATAAAGCTGAAAACGTGTAATAAATCCCATATGGTCATGTCATGTTCACCAGTTTGTATATAGCTGTATAAATTATTAAATATTTATTTGTTGAGTGGAACAACATTTGGTAACTATTGTCAATTTCATCACAACAACCAAATAAAGTAGGTATATCAACAAAAAGCTTAAAAGTTCATCCACGAATTTGATAAGCATACAACTCTTTTATTGTAAGTAATAAACAGTTCATATATCATTTAATCAAGTGGAACTTGTTTAAATTTCGTATTATTGTATAATTTATTAGGACAGTAATAACTACGGGTTTATCGGTAAATGCTTCGCGTGTCTTCATGTAATGTTTTGTAGTCTTCTTGACTCATTAAGTAATTAGTCCTACAAATTCATTTTCCACATTCACAGTCTATCTTTAAAAGCTTCTGTAAAACCACTTATTATATACTCATTTTGTTTTCCGTCAACTTTACATTGTCAGAATTTTAAGATATTGCACTCACGTTCATTTCATATTGCACTCATGTGTGCCCAATAGTGTATTACTTTGCAAACAACTCATGTACACTCACATAGTAGACGCTATACGTTTTGGTTTATTAAATTTGTTCCTGAATGAACTAAAGCAGATATTTCATGGACTGCCATATACCAGATGATTTGCTACATTCCGCATCAACTTTTTTGATATAAAGTTTCGGATTTAGGCTAGCTATAGACGCTAGACAGGGCCTTTACAAATGACATGCAAGTGATAAGGCATAAACTGTATTCCTTAGCTGGTAATAAGAATGGCAAAATGTACTTACAGTTTTACATCCTGAATTTCCTAAAATGTACTTTCTTGGTTCTGCAAATCATAATTACATGAGCCCTGTCATGGGTTCTCAAGCTTGATTACACATTTCGAAATTGTACTGTAATTTTAACCATATTCCAAGTACAATTTACATCCTCCTTACTGTACTAAAAATGAAACAAACATTATATTCCATAGACTCATTTTGATAATTGCAATTGAAAGACTTCATATTTTCCCCACATTATCATTTAAAACATTTAGTGACAAAACAGAAACATATCTGCAGATGTGAACAAGCTGCTGAAATCACATGTACTTGATGTAGACTTTGCACAAATAAATCCAGTCCATAATCACAAAATGTCGTAGAATCGACACAAATACCAAACTCTATTCATTCCAGATCAAATGGAAAAGTTATTGCAATGCGCATTCATTCACAATATGATTCCGAAGTTCAATTTTAAGAAGACCGATAAATCCAGTTTTTTTTCGAAAGTTATGTTTAGCGCGACTAAGTTAAAATTTATCTGGGCGGAGTTATGTGCCCATTAATAATGTTGTTGTTGTCAAATGATGAATCTGCGCTTGTGTATTTAGTTTGGAATACGGCATACATTCAGTTACTTTGTCTTTATTGTTGTATATCTTTGTTTATATAATGAAGCCTTAGGTAGAATAAGAAAATGAGCATATACTAAAAAGGTTACTACATTTGTTTGGGAAAATGGGAAACTCGTTTTGTCGGAAGGAGAAACTGCATTAAGAAGGTCGTGCAGTATTTCCATCCGAAAAGGTCGTTCATATTTTCCCATACAAATGCATTAACCTATAATTACTACCTATATTCTTAAAAATACACTCCCATTAAAGTATTCAACTTTATTTTCAGGTACTTTTGCACGAAATAAAAACAACGACAACTGTGGAGTCATTTGCACCCTTGTACGTGCATACTTAAAAAGACACAAATACCAACTGCTAGTACAGACTGCTAGTAAAGAACTCACGTACGCCCTTTCTTCCTATCTCAATACTTGTTTTTGTAATTAATCATCACCATCATTTGAGTCAACTAATTATTAGCTACCTAATATTATTTCATTTTTTTATCTAAGATACATCACGAAAATCATTAAAATATTTCATCTACTTTTTAATAATATTTTTTTCCAGTTTCTAAAATTTGCACTTTATATTTAACATTTTGAGTGTATTGACCCTACTAATTAGTTCAAGAACATTCAGGTTTACATATTACTCACCAATATTCACTATGTTTCAAACCGACTGGTGTTCTTTGCTATTTATTTCTGTATCCAATTTTTTAAAAATATTTTCATGCATAGGGATTACAAGACCTACAATTAACGATTTATGTTACTACAAGCTATTAGGTCTAATCTAGGTTTAGCTTTCACATATACTAGTATACAAAATATATATATATCAAGCCTTATAATTGAAAATGTTTTAAGTAAATTTTAAGACAACTTGCAAGATAATTTGTCAAGTTTCAAGTGATTCAAGTATGTCTGAAGTGAAACCTACGATTAAAATAGATTCACTTTTTGAACATTTATGTTGTTCTTTTAGGGTTTCTTTTTAAAAAAGATATCTTGATTGATAGTTCCCTATCTGCGCATTAAGGGCATTGCTGGCTACGTTATTACCTTGATTCCTTTTTGTCTTAGGACCTTCACTTAAACGATGAAAGTGTTCAACTCCATCCACAAACCTCCTTCTGAGATGTGTTTCATATTTTCTTCTTTAGGACATAGTGTTGATTAAAGCTAAGATTGACGTTCACAACGTTTGACAACGATTAATATTAAAGTAAAATTAACTTCTTTATAATTCAATAAAGAGTTTTTAGCTGGCTCAGACAACAATACTTAGTGTTATTATTCTATTCGTTTTGCAAATTTTATCCTTTATGTGCTATTATTATTATTGTCTTTATTTAAACTTATTATACATATTTGTGCATATTTTGAACAATAAAACTAATAATAATAATAATAATAATAATAATAACAAGGTTGACAATTCTTTTGTTAATAATTATTTATAGTATGTTGCGTGTATATGTATAAAGTGTTTCCTGATTGATATTCAATGACTGTTTCTAACAGAACCAATTTTGTTCAGTGTTTTTAATTCTCTGCAAGCTATTTATAGGTACCATTTTAAATTTGACATTCTTAACACAATATGGTGATGTTGTATTTGCGTCTTCACACACAAATATTGCAGACGGATTACGGTTTCTTGTCGAACTTAATTCTGTTTATTTAATATGTAGATGATTATTAATTTTGACATTTTGCATCTACCAATTTTTGTGTCCTATCAGAATAATACAATCCTTTTCAGGACTACTTTGTATGCAAATTTCTTTGGCACTCCTAAATATTTCAGTGCTTGAAGTATGACTGCCTTATATGATACTAATTCGTTCGATGGCATCGTCTCAAAATGTAAGCATGATATGTCGTCAAATAAATAAACATATTCATTTTGATCAATGGTTTTGACACCGAGTCTCAGACATGTAGGTATTTATATCGAAATTCTGTTGTAATATCTAATTTCTATTTTACAATTCTTTATCCCAATTTGTTTCTTCGGGACCGATTTTGACTACCATATTGTTACATAACCGATACTTTTTAATGACAGGTTGCTTATATCTAACGCATATCTAACGCATATCTGATTGACATATTCTTGTGCTGTACAGGATTTACTTAAATAAAGAACCTGTTCTAAATTTTTATGTTTTAATCGATATTAAATCGGCAATATGCACAAAGTTAACCAATGTGTGTAATATTCAAAGTTTGCGTTTTCAGTTGAATGGGTATTCAATATAGGCTACAAAAGCCACGTTAACTATATTAGTTTAGAGTAGTATCTAACAGTAGCTAATATCAAAGCCTGTATAATCTATTTACTTTTACCTCAACGTAACTTAGTGTTGCAGCATTTCCCTGAATAATTAATACGCCAGTCACAATTTTCCAATTGCTGTCCTTTCAAGGGCCGCTGCAATCAGTGCCCTATAAACCTTCCTAAAAAGTATCTAACAGTTATATGAGCTGCACGGGACACAACCCATGGTCGAGCCAACCTCAATTATAACGTACACACTTATAACATCGACTCCGATATAATGTGTATTGTTTGTGGTTGCAATAAAAATCAGAATGAAACAATTCAAACGTATACGGGATATGAAACTATGATCTACGTCTCCCGTACGATATTTTTATAATATATACCGTTTATTTTAGCACATGAAAAAGAAGTATAACCTGCCTATTCGACAGTCACTGTGTCGAAAATAGCAATAATAAATGTATTAGTTGTTAACGCAAATTTCGCTAAAAAACCAGTTTATATTAAAAAAACGCAAAAAACGTTTTTGGAAAGTATATATGAGCCGCGCAAAATGTGTGATCATCATGGTAAAGGCCAAAGGAAATACCAAATTAATACCATTTTAAAAATAATTTATCAGCAAGGTTTGGATCTAAGTTTAATGTTTACTTATCAAGCAGGGGTTACCTAACATTTTCGTTGCTTGTTTTGTCCAATAAAAGCGAACAATAAAATCCTTGAAATTTGACAAATATTTATTATATGGATATTTTAGCCTTATTGACACATGAACACTAATAATATATCGGAATCAAAAAATAAATAGCGCTTATGTTTTGAAGGATTTATCCTGCTACGATATCCAGAGAATGAAGATCGAAAAAATGTCCATTATTTTTTGGGAATGTTCTTTGCTGAATAGCTACGGGATAAAACAAATTTTACTCAGAATGTATTACCAGATTTTGTTGTATGTTTATTGGCGTTGAGAGAAAAGAATGTTCCTCGTTTTCGTTACTAAGATACATGTTTTGTGTCTCTTTATCATACATTTTCATTTCACAACTGTTATAATCATTGGTGAACATGGCAGAAATGATGACGGTTAAAATTCTACAATCGGATTTACTCAGGTTGACCACCGTCGTGTGTTCTGGGCACCGTGTATTTCTCCGATCGCTACTAAATCCTCTACTTATGTTAATTTGCTCCAATACTAAAATAAATCAAATGCGTTGCTCCTGATAACACTAGGATATAGACAACTCTGCTTTATTGCTTTATTGATGCTTACGTATATGCTGCACATCATATATATATATATATATATATATATATATATATATATATATATATATATATAACAGAACATCATGGTAGAATCGACCACAAACGTCTTACCACGTGACTGACCGTCCTGAAGGTAAGGTTTTGTTTAAAACCAAAGTCATCATGTGCATTATCATGTGTTAATAACCTAATATTTTACACTCTCATTTATAAATTTCAGATGTCCCACAGAGATACAGAGAAGTGGTGGTATTTGTTATATGTTAGATTGCTTTGCCTTATACAAACATTAGTTCATTATTTATCCCAGCAGGTGACCCGAGATTACCTAAAGTAATATCGGTAGTTACTTTCAGATTTATATGGAAACCTGTGCGTTATAGCTTTTAATAAAAGGCATATTCTTGTTATAAAAACAGCTTTAAGCAGAAGAGTGATTATTGATTAAATCTACAATGAGTTTGAAATATTTATATTTGCATTGTGGCTTTTTGTAATGTCTTCTTACACACAATTATGACTGCAATCAGTACATGGTTGAGCTTGAAGTCAACTTTCAAATAGCAACGTTTGTTACCTGGTACTTATAAACACACTTACTGAGGTAGGAGCTCACTGCGACGTTAATGAAGATATGATGCTCTCATACACTCAAGAGGTTACCTTTGAACTACTTTTGTCTATGAGTATTTCAAAATTGAGAGACAGTATTAGTCTCGACTGGAGCTGAAATAAATAACATGGTCGGCATTCAAACAACGAGGGCAGACGGGTTGTCGAAATTAATTTTTTTTCCTATTGGCCTAGATATAATTTGCGCCAGCTTAACATACTTTTATTCTGAAGAATTTGATACATTTATGCGCACACGTCAACATTTCTCATATATTTCTAATCGGGGATGGAACCCATGTCGAGAGTAAGGGCGACTATTATCCCTCTCTCGTGCACCAGTGCCCCTACCTAATCAGGAATACTTAGAATGACCTGTTTAGTTAAAATACTATCATTTGATATATATATATATATATATATATATATATATATATATATATATATATATATATATATATATATATATATACGGACAGATAGAAAGAAGGACAGGACACAAATACACACGAAAAGAAACATTATTTACGTCGAATTTGATTTGGATCTTGAAATTAGTCGTTGTACCAAGCCACAACCTTGTTTGTATCGTTGCAGAATAATGCGGGGACGGATCATATTTCTGCTGTGTTTGATTCACCATGTTCTTAACCAGGACTGCTCAGACAGTGGTCGTCTGAATGGTATATAATAGCTCAGCACTTTACAAACAGTACACCATTCAATTCGATATAATTGTCCATATTGACACAAGAACCTTTAAGCTGCAGCACAACAATGTGTAAGCGACTGACCCACTAGAATGTAGTAATCGGACCCTCACTGCCGCTAATTGAGATAGCTCTAATCTATTGATTGATCCTGTTTAATATACAATACATAGTATAATTCGTATAAATAGGTCACATGAAACTGTTTCTCTATACTGAATTTCATCGTGGTTTAACTTGCTAGTTTCCATTAGTCTTTGTACAAAACAATACCCTTATTTTTCCCTTATTCCCATACCGTTACTATTAATATTTAAATTCGTCATAGGACAATTACCGTACCCCATCCTGTCTTAAAGTGAAAAATAGAAAGTTTAAACATTCCGTGTTAGTTATAATTACAAGGTGAATGAATGTCATATTTGAAACATTTGTGTGTAATAAATTAAAATTAATTCTGTAATTTATAGTTAAAAGTTTGTATTTAAAATAATGTCAGATAGACGTACACAAGTCCATTTATCTTTCAATCGTACTGTCCTTCGTACTTATATGCTAGATATTAAAAGTAAAACTGAAGCTTATTTGTTTCTTTAGTAGTTTGTTTTTTCTTAAGCAACAAGGATCCTATAACTCATTGGGAAAACTTATTGACGCATAAAACTTTTTCCGATTAATTTTAAAGGTTGTGTTATATAGTAGCAGTGTCATACTATGCCGACCGAGAGTCACATGTTTAGTTACAAGATAACAAAGTTCACAAAGGTTTTGCTTTTATAGCCTATATTAATTTCGTAATCGTTGTTTGACAAGAAAATATATTTTAAGTAGTCTTTGCTAAATGTAACTAGAAAAAATCTCGATTATTTTTGCATGTACCTGCTGCATTTTAATAAGTATATAGAATTACGAATCTAGGTCTTAAATGAAGTATAAGAAAGCAATGAAAGCAAAACTTTCGGTAAACTTGAAAATCAAAATAAACTATTGTCAATTAAATTCCAGATAATCTTAAATGTCCGTTCACAAGTCCAAATGTATCAAATGTACTATGTATGTGACTTCTGTTGGTCCTGAATGTATTTATGTGGCACAATATTGTAATCTAGAATGTTTTTGATTGTCTTTAAAATAATAACAGTAGAGTTTTACTCTAAAATGTATATGCACACTTAGTTATTCCAATTAATAATTTCGATAAATGATTCTTCTCAAATTATATCATCACATATTAACTAAATATGATTCCATAGACTGATCTTCTGGTAATAACAAAGACTGTGTTTAAAAAGGCTCAGCTTATAAATAGACTATCACCGGACCAAAGACACAACAGAATGCCATGTAATGCCTGATTCCAAGGGAAACTCCCATCGAATTGCCGACACGTTATTTTCCAGATGGTCCTAAGCTCGTAATCAAGGCCAGGCCTTGAACTCCAATTTTAGTAACTATGTTAAAAAAGCATTATACAAATTAGATAGGCACAACGATCAACCTGACAAAAGGGAATTACACAACATATTCTAAATAAAAATAACAATTATATTTATATAAGTGCACATATGAAACAAGATAGGATATTTACAAGCTTTAATTAGGACACATATTGGAATTAGCTGTCGAAGTTTAATTAATGTTCTATCCAGAGATATCACTATTTACTGTAATATCTTTTTATAAATAGTCGTGACGTTGATAAAGTCTGACTTCAGACATTCCCATATATATATATATATATATATATATATATATATATATATATATATATATATATAATTATTTATTTATTTTTTTATTATAGGAGCAAACCTTGCGTTACGAAAGAAAACGTTACAGTCATCTACCTGGGGTGAAGGAAACTTTATGTATTCATCAAACCTTGCTGTTGATGGGAATACATCGACGGATTGGTACAGAAAGTCGTGCAGTCACACTGATGGAAATGGACCTCGACCAGCATGGTGGAGTGTTGATATAGGAATGGAGCGCATTTTGAAAAAAATTATCATTTTCAATAGGGCTGATCGTATGTATGTTCTTTCGAGTTTTTATGGGTTTTTCTTTGTTCTGTTGTTTTGTTGTTTCTTAAAAATGCAGTTTATTTTAGACGATATACCTAGCACTCCAATACCAGGTCTACATAATCCATACAGTTACAAGCTGGTGTCAATTGTAGCATTTACATAATAGTTTGTGTGGAATACGATTTCGATTGAACATTGCAATTTAAAAAAAAAGAGATTTCGTTCGGTGAATTTCTCGTCGCAAATTACCGACACGAGATTTAAATTACTTACATATCTAGATTTTGTAATAATTTTGTGTGAACAGTGCTTGTATTGTTTTTATTTAATATGAAAATTAAAACAACTTCTTTCTAAATCACTTATTAAGGAAGAACTACAACAGTACTAATTCATATCTATGGGGATCGAATGTTAACCGATTCAAGGTCTCTACTGGAAAATAACATAAGAGCTTTTTCAAATGGGATGTTTTGTATCAGTGTAGCATGACGTGACGGTGTACACTCGAAGGAAAATATTATATTACATCATGGGTTTATTTCGTGTGGTGAGTCTGATTGTAACAGTGTAACATGTAAGAAGTGTCTGGCAGAAAATGTGAGTTTGGCTCACCTTGTAAATGAAATACCGTTGGGACGTACTGTAATAAATAGGGTCATATAGTTACGGGGACAAACGGGATATTAACATGAGTGGTATATCTGTCTTTCAATGTGTGGGAGAGGTGTGCGTGAGTATTTGCATGTGTGTGTGAGTGAAACAGAGAGAGAGAGAGAGAGAGAGAGAGAGAGTTCAAGCCCAGGTATCTACTATCCAGAGCCAAGTTATATAATAGCAATGCCCACTCCCTTTTAAATTAATCATTTCTACCCCATTCTATATTATCCCTGTCCCTCCCGACACCGTCCTTTTGAAAACAAAACTACCATCTTCATAATATTTTCGTATCAATACACAGTTGTCTTATATTCATCGGATAGCTGTCTAATGTCCACGACACTGTTATATAATAACTACCAGTCATGTGCTGTCCACCAGACAGTGACCTACCATCGGCAGCCAGCGATCTGCTACTCACAATGCGTTATCTTCTACAAGAATCAGTTATCTACTTACCAGAACTAAGGTATCTAGTTTCCAACATCCAATTATCCAATGTCAGCGCAAAAACAAAACCTCCATCTATACATCTATGATACATCATTACCAAATTATCTAATTTCGATAACCTGTCTAATATTCAGCACCTAATTATATAATGTCTACTAGTCCATTAGCTACTATCAACGCCCAGTATCTCCATTCTATCACCTACTGACATACTATTCACAATTCGGTTATTTAGTATCCAAAACCCAGTTATATGATATCCACGATCAGGTTATCTAATGTCCAACAAGTTGTTATCTGTGCAGTTTCCATTAGTAAACTATCAACCAACCAATTATCTACGATCGACTCAACAGCGATCTACTATCCACCAAACAATTAAATATATCTTAAAAATAAAACTAAAGTCCAAAACTACAATGCCACTTTATTCTTCCGCCATCAAAGTGAGTACTCAAGCATCTTGCCTATTCTGTAAGACCCCCCCCCCCCCCAGTTAACTCCCTCTATAATATACATACTCAGCTTTCCTAATTTGGATAACAAAAATACTTTCAGTATCTACATTACCACTCTGTATAGTACACCTTACCGAATAGCCTACAGATTAGATAAATCTCTTCTAAATATAACTAACATCCCTATTCCCATCACCACCATATAATCCTCATTATACAGAAAAGTCTCTATTTTCGTGTATTATGTCCATGCAACCTGTTTTAAGCACAATGTCCATGCCGTGCACTCTTGATAATATCTAAATGAAGATGTACAAAAATATGTTTATATGAAACGTTGAGGTGAGAGATAGAGACAGAGAGAAAGAGATGTGCTATTAGATAGAAAGGGATATAGGTAAGACGCATCAAATAAGAACTTCTTAAGTTATGAGGCTCAACACAGACATTTAATATCTTCAAAACAGTGGTGTGTTTTAGAATATCGGTTATTTTGGTCATTCTACCCAGTCAAGATATGGACCTTCTGGCTCTCACATAAGATACATAGTGCATCTTTTCAAGTTTGAGAAATGTCGAACGCAAAATGTATCCAAGTGACTCAATCTAACAAGGAAGTGTGTCAGAAGGAGCAAGAGGGGGAGTGAGAGACTATTCCTACTTTACAGAAAAAAATCATAGCATACATAAACTTCTATTTTGCGGTATATTGTCATTATGAAATTTCAGGAAAACACAAATCCGAAAAAATCTCATCTCAAGGAAAAATAAATTCCACCTCTGTTTGTAAAATCTCACATAATTTAATTACAACCACAGATAATAATATATCTATGTCCAAGGTCAAATCTAAGAATATTCCACTATCCGGTATTTTCAGACAGTTGCACAACTAGATGTCCTTTTTAATTTTTTACTTCACAAAATGACATTTATTTTCTCTCAGAAGTATGTCTCAGCAAATTATCAAATGCTTCATTACGTTTCACTTGAATACGTGCAAAGTAGTGGTATGTGTTGACGTCATTCCAATTCTTCATGGAATGGTTAAGCATTGGCCAAACGGGGTAACTGTATCGTTGAAATTCAGTCAAAAACTAAGACACTACATGTCGTGGAGATTTCTCTTCTTAAGACAATACTTCTTTTAAAAATTTGGTAAATTTCCTGTGAATATGGGCCACTGGTCAAAGTAGGGTACTTTAAACACTTTCAATTTGATTAGTATCATTACAGCATTAAATTACCAACGGTTAAACCAGGATGCAATTACCCTTTTCGTTTTAATTGAATACTGACAAACTCTGTAAATGAATTCTTGCAACTGAAAAAGATAAACTACGATTCCTATTAACTTCTGAAGTATCCGACACGAGGATCATACTTTAGACTGGCCAAAGGAAGGTTGCCAAATTACATACAAATACCCTTTTTGGCGTTTTTTTTCCGGGGGGGGGGGGGGCAAAAATTCATCCCTCATGATTGTTCGTTCGTTAGAGTTTTGTAAAGCGACTAATGGTCAGGCGCAGAAAAAGTAACATCATATTTTCTCTTCGAGACGTTCTAAGAACCAATCTCCGAGACTGGGTCATTCGCTGATTCAAATATAGCCGCCACGCCGATCGACGAAACTGCAAATATTTTGTGTTTTAGGAAACACATTCATTTTCGATGGATTCCATTTTGTCAAGCAGACATCATTGTCTAATTCATCACAAATATAAGACATGTTAGAGCTAGTATACGGACTTACTTCAGTTTACTTAAGGTGTGATGTAAGATCTTGGCTGTATTCAACAACAGTTGAATTTGATTTCTGTTGAAAATTTAGAAACAAAATGTATTCATTAATATCAATATAGTCTCACCATATTATGTGCGGAGGCATCATGTTTAAGACAGTCAATTGCAAACCTGTTAGTACAATATTCAGTGTTAGACCAGAGAGATTTCATTATTCTATGTTTACTTGCAGACAGACTTTATATATTTAAATCCCTTTTCGTGGAAAGAAAGAAGACTGAATATATTATTGCTTGCATCAATTTATATACGATAATCCTATATAAAAATATTGGCTCAAATGTAAATTACCTTTGTTGGCTTCTTAGACTTAGTGTACAGTTGTAAAGACATGTGGAAAATAATAATTTTGATATTAAAAATATTATATCCTGCAATTGCGTAGTCCATATTTAGTCACGAAACGTTGATGACATCAAGAGAAATTAATAATAGAAATTCCAGATATATATCGTTTAGTTGTTCTTTTACTATTAACTGTCCATTTTTCAGGCAGAGACAGTTGGATATCTTGACACTCTGATCAGAGATCAAATTATTCAGGGACTGTGGAGTAAAAACATAAGCCGAAGGGATTATGTGGAAATTTAGGTCCATAGAAATTTATATGAAACATCATAATTGGAAGCAGTAGATAATGTGTGATGATTCTGGACCACTAATTTATTTTAAAGTCAGTTTCGTCACTCAAGAAATTTACTTTGATTTGCTTCATCATTAATCAAACAAAATTGATTAGTGTTCCATTACACGTTTGACAAATTCGGGTTTCCTTGAACTATAGGTCCAACAATTAAAGTATTAAACGTTTTGGTGGAGATACAGGAACACACACCTTTGATGAGATAACATTTCGTTGATGATTTTGAAAGCGAAGGATGTAGCCATAACTCTCAAGCTGCGTTTAGAATTCCGACATTTCATCAATGAAAGTTTTTTTTTAATACATCTTATACATTTAATTGTTTCACAGTAATCAATGTATATTTAAACAAGCATACAGTTTCTGATACAACGTAATGATTCATGATAAAACAGCTTATGGTGAAACGTATTGTCTTGTCATAAAACACATTTCATGGTGGAACTAATTTAGATGCAAAGTAAAATGCTGTTCATAGTACAACAAATGTACACTTGAAACACAGGCAGTGGCGTGATCAAAGTAAGATTTTCAAAGTAATATACAGTTTATGGAAAAAACATGTCATGTCACTTAGCGCAGATTTAGGATGTGACCAATGTATATACCAATAATTCACGGTTCATGCCACAACCAGTGTTCATGTCATAACATACAGTTTATATACAACTAATGTACATTTCATAAAGTACAATTCACGCGAAATATTTATAATCAAAAATGCTTAGGTAGATATATCGTTTACCTCACCATAGACTGATTAGCTGGGTTCATAGCAAACTGCACATGTGTTTTTCGTCATTAACAAAATATATAAGTATTCTGAATCTATCCTTCGGCATTACAGCACATTTGAGGTTTCTCTGTTACTGCACCATATTAAACCTCCATACGAACACTGTATTAACTCGCCATGTGTCCATACCTTTAAATTATGCAATAAACAGGATTTTATGATTCGAGTACACGCCATTTCGAAAATATTTAATTATGTACAATCATTTTTGCTGCGCGATATTTAATATTATAGGATATAATAATGTTTGCACTAATGCAAGACAATTTGGCACATTAATAAATTGCTATAGGCACTGAGGTGAAAGTTGTGAAAGGAACATAAGGAAATGTAACAAAATAATGTCATATATAGGCGTTATCGTCATTATACTTTCTCAGTTGAGCACAAATCGACAAATTACATGAAACAGATTACTGCATCAATTAGAGCTCTGTCAGTCAAAAGTATCTCTTGATTATTAAAGATTATTTCAAATCTGCAATCCAAAACACAAACATCATGAAATCATACATGAATGAGTACACGATACTTGAGGCAATCTGATAATGTTAAAAAACATTGTCCAAAACCCATCGAAAAATGTATAAAGATAATCAAAACTTAATAGGAATTGCACCCAAATGAGGATTCTTTCACTTTTAACACTGATGATAACGATCTTTCGAACAAGTAACAGAGAAAAGGAACTACAAGGGAAGCAATTTTTTCTCATAAATCCATTGTACTCCTCGTATGTAAACATAAGTTCAAGCATATTTCAGTAGAAATTCAACAATAATTAAAAGTATTACCTACAATGTTTTGAAGTTTACACCCAACTTCCACATTTAATTCAGCAACTGTAATGCAGACTTTCATTTAGATTAATTAGGCTTAAATCATAACCTGTTTTGTAGTGCCATTTTCCGTGTATGATAGCCTATACATGGTGACCAGTATATTTGGTGAGGAAGAGATTTCGAAGGACCCTGGTGGAACCTTCGACCCATGGAAAGCAATTGAAAACTAGTTCTTAAACTTTTACATTACACTAAACTAATGGTTCTCCATAAAGGTCCATTTAACTAAGCTAAATAAATACGGATGTATGTCCATGCTGTATGGCCATGCTATCATTGACATTTCAGTTTTTAGTTAAATCACAATTGTTATATCCGTCTTTGATACATGGAATTAAACATCGCAATGAACTAACATTTTGCAACTAACCAGCAACTATCAGTAAAACAATAGTAAGTTATTTACAATTTAAGTCCCTAATAATTAAAACTACAGGGTTCACGTCCGAAGATGGAAACAGACAGCGTATCGGCCAAGATACATAATTCATGCACTTAAGCATATTTAACATTGTGGAATAATAAGATTTCAATATATCTGAGTTACATTGTTTAGTTTTATTTTTCCAATCAGTATAACTAAGAGTCCAGTATTGTTTAAAATATTTTTATTTGAATACATTCTACAAGGAAAGATAAAACCATATTTAGAAATTGACCGTAAAGTTACCAAGTGACAATCAGGTTGATAAAGTCAAAACAAACCAGGCTGAAAAAGTATGTCCTGGCTCTTGTCCTGGCTCGTCTCGCACGTCTCATTTACAAGTGAATATATATATATATATATATATATATATATATATATATATATATATATATATATATATATATATATATATATATATATATATATATATATATTTGGTGCAGACTTCAAAAACTTTCAATACATGCTAGTCATGGTTTAAGTTTTATTTTGAGATTGTATTACACTTTAAATTCAAGTCTTTTTATCATGATAAAGACTTCCATAAGTGTACAAAATTGCTCTCCAAACGAGTTATATCTGCTTTGAGAATTCATTGAAATTCATTTTCTAACGGAATTCAAACGTCATCCTAGTAGAACTTCACTTGCTGTTTCGATTCCTATATAATACATTCCATGTATTATACAAGAATCTCAGGACATTCTCTTCATCGTCTTTAGACTATCTGTACAAAGGTTGTTTTAGGTGGTTCATTTGTTCTCATTAATACTGTAATTGGTTTTGGGTTTTTGGTTTCCTGCTAAAGCTCATGAAGGTAACTGAGATAACCACATCCGGATGATTCAAGTTACCTTATTCTAGTAAACCTATAAGGAAACTCCCCTGACACAGTGGTGGATACATATACATGTTTTTCATTGCGCTATAATTTGGGGTGATGATGTGCCAACAGTAGTTTGATGAATTTAATATAATAAAACATGTCACTGTTCGAATTCACTATAATTTCAAATTAATGTTTCATACCAAAATATTATTGAAGAACGTTTTGAATTTCAAGTGATAGTATTTTGAATAAATAATTCCACCCAAATCAAATTCTGAGCACGTCAACACAAATGAGTCTGCTTCTGATATTATAATGTGAAAAGGATTCAGAAAACAATTTACAACTTTCTTCAGTTTTGATCCATGGCAGCTCTATGAAATACTGGAGGTATTCGTGCCTGTAGATAGACTGTTGAGCAGAAGTTGAGAAATTGATCGATTCAGCAAAACAGCATGCTGGTACACCTTTTCTCAAACTGAACGTCAGAAAAATGTTGCTATGAGCTACCCGACTAATATTTCTTGAAGAATATAATTCCCAACTACCAGCTCATTACATTATTACTTTTGAAGAAACAAACTATATCTTTTATTTATTATAATATTTAGTTCCGTTTTAAGACATTTTGGCCTCGAGTGGTTATTATTAATTCCGTTTTGTCGAGCAAAATTATTTAGAATGATAACTTTCATGTCTAAGACACGTTTAATGTTAGTTCCCAAAGTGATTACTGTATGAAAGTACATAAAACAAATATTAGTACCAGTCTCCTTTAAAGGTGATTCCTTTTCCTCCTATATCGCGTTTTATTGCGTTCTATCACATAGCTATACTAATGGACTTTATATATTGTACTCATTCAGTTACGACCAGATAATCGTTTTGAAATAGTGTAAAATGTTTTTGAAATCAATAGGTCGAGTGATATAAAATATAAATATATTTTAATGTTGTATTAGAAATTTTTCCGTCATATTGCTACTATGTATACAGTGCGGCAGTTTATAGTGATGTCTAGCACTGGGGTATCATATCACAGACTTATAGCAAGATGTCCCACACAGGCCGACCAGTACTAACGCTAACCTCTTAACGATTAGGGCCTAGCGAGGCAGCTGCTAGTACAATTGTTATAAGCCTTTGGTATGACTCGACCGGGGTTCGAACACGCTATCTCAGGCATCTAAGGCGGACGCTCTAATCACTAGGCCACCGGAGCGGTCTTGAGTGTGGCCATTCAAAATGTGTGTAACCACATATACAGAAGCCAATATCACATTCATTTTGATCCTCTTTAGATGCAAATATATTCAAATCTAGAATCATGCAGTTAGAAATTCTTCAATGTTTTAATATCGAAAATAAAATAATGACAAATTTAAAAATAAATACGTTAAAGCTTTTCAAATAAATGCTGAATGTACGTCAATATATTTACAAGTAAGCGAGTTGCAAAATTTGTTTTATTTCAAGTCTAATACAGACTGCAAAACTTGGCTGTGAGACTATTATTTACTTCTAAAGAGTATTTACGGGTATCTGTATAAGTTATTACGCTCCTACTGAATGGCAATGATATGAGCAATGCTTTATGCTTTATAGGTTATCTCCTCTTATCTGGCTTAATTTCTTTTTGTTGTTTTTGTTGTTGTTGTTCTTGTGGGATTAAAGCTATATTTAAGGACATGATAGGCTGTACATAGCAGCCAGGACACTGGGAAACCCCAGGAAAATATTACTGACCAAGTGGAAACTATTGGCAAGCTTTCTCACATACAGAAGCCGAGCATGAGACTAGAACCAGCGCGTACAGAGATGAGATGGCAGTCATCAGTAAAGGCGAGCGTGTAAGACCACTCGGCCAGCCGGGTCCCCAAAGGGTTAATTTGTTTCATTTAGTTGTGTGTGTCTGTGTGTGTGTGTGTCTGTGTGTGTGTTTGTGTGAATTGGATTTTTAACTTAGCTTTAACAATTTTCCACTCATATCGCTAACAATGTATGCAAGTGTGGCTGTTTAT
Source organism: Sinohyriopsis cumingii (assembly GCA_028554795.2). Taxonomy (NCBI): domain Eukaryota; kingdom Metazoa; phylum Mollusca; class Bivalvia; order Unionida; family Unionidae; genus Sinohyriopsis; species Sinohyriopsis cumingii. The sequence goes on from CM068824.1 coordinate 157,032,437, forward strand.
ATTGATGTCTAGCACTGGGGCATTGTGCTGCAGACATGTAGCAAGATGTCCCACCCAGTCACATTATCCGGACACCAGACCGACCAGTCCTAACACTAACCTCTTAATGCTGAGTGCCTAGCGAGGCAGCTGTTAGTACCATTTTAATATGTCTTTCGTATGACTCGTCTGGGGTTCGAACCATCCACCTCCCGCATCGAAGGTGGACGCTGTAACCACTAGACCACCGGAGCGGTCTCAGTCATTCAAAGCCACGAATCACACTGTTTCAAAAAACCTATATTTGGATAAGTTGTTGTTTTTTTTAAGACAATTTCTGTGTCATTTGAGTGAGCTTCTAAGGTGTTCATTGTTAAAAGTTAGCATAGTGACTCAGCTACTATTCACTACTAATACCGATCATTGTTTAGTACATACTAAATCCTTCCTTCGTTTCTGCTTTAATTGATGCTACTCGTCTATTATTCCGAAATATCTACACAAATTGTTGAATTGCATAGGTTATTACTTGAAATATAATTATGAAACAAATGTTTATATACAATTATCAGTTTATATATCCATATATCTATGTGCCATCCACTCTATCGATTCACCTACCTATATATCAACAAATGCGTACATATGTGTAAGGTGATTCGCATATATACATAATAAAGTCATCTATTAAAAATTGTCGTTAGTAGGTCCAATTCTGTAGATGATACAATTAAGCAGGTTTAAACTTTTACCCGGATGGTAACCAGCGTATTAGAGTAGTGAGGTGAACACAAATGGACTCAACACTTATGGAGGAAAAAGACAAACTTTTCTTGCACGCCTGTAGTTACCAATTCATAGATGCCAGCAAAAGAACAATATTCACGTAAAATCCCCTACTGCTGTAAATATAAGCATCAAAGTTGATAATATAAATTTTAGCAAGTTTAACTATTGATTTTATTCAATTTGTTTCAGGAACGGATAGATTAATGGGCGCTAACGTTATAGGCTATGCTACAAACGGATCACAGTTTGCAATTAGAACGTCTTTGCCACAGTGTGAGAAGATTGAAATTGATGTTGAAACCTTGAATCCCATACGGAATGTGACTATTGTATTGCCTATCAATCCAGGTGAAAATATAATCAACATTTGTGAGGTACAAGTTTTTGAAAGTAAGTATATATTTGTTCGAGTCTAAGCTCTTAAAATAAGTACCAGAGCAGAGTGAAAGACATCAGGCTTTGTAAAATTTAACAAATAATTTATTTCCCCAGAATACAAGGTGAAAATGAGAATAAAAGAACTTACGATATTGCGAATTAAATCCAAAAAATGGTCCGAATTACAGAAACAAATATTAGTAATTTAAAATCCTGAATAAAATTCAGTGAAAGTCAAGGATGACTCCAAAACATGAAGGCGATGAAGTGTCGGCTATAGCTTCTAATGTGTTGATGTGCCAACAGTCTCTTTTGTTGAATCGCAGAAAAATAATTCCAGGTTTGAATATACTATAAATACACATACATTTTGGACAACGTCAAGTCAAAGTACAATGTTACATTATAATAGTATGTAATGAAATAGAAAAAAAGTAAATAAAACCCTAACTAACAAACAGTTAAATTAAAAATACATAACAACACAAAAGTCATTATTGCTGCTCCTGGCAAATTACATTTGGTTTTTGTTTTGACGGAATATCTAAAGGTTGAAACTATATTTAATGAAATTGAGGAAACGTATTTCATCAATTAATTTTTTTAAAATACGCATTGCATCTGGAATATATCTGCATCCATTAAAACATCTCTCATTGAATCAATAGTGTAAGTACTGTTATGTATATTTCTGTTGCTTTGATTGTTAAGGGATTTTTCATCATTATGGATTATGTAAAATTGTATTTTATAGCTGACTTGTTCAAAATCAAGTTCATTTTCTATCTGACTAGATTCATTTGTTTTCGTTTTATAAACAACATTCTTATCTCGATCTGAATCCATAACATTGGAAATTTCAAATAAAATGCCGGGTTAACCCGATGTTTACCACATTCTGTATTATAATTTTAATAACATTATCTTCTAGAATGAAAGTTGCCATCAAGTAATAGACCTTTTAAGAAAATGCTTATTGTGACAGAGGTCAAGTAGAGATCTTGTTCCTCTAGAAATTACTCATTCGTGCCGTTAAAATCTTAAAGCAGGGTCATTTGTTCTGTTCATCGTTTGATCTGGGCTGCAATTATTTATTCAATTTATTTATTCATCGGAAATATAAAGTCCTCATCTATAATAATATACTTGGAAAGAGATGTTATCTTAGAATTATGCTAAGGACTTCCTGTATTGTATTATTTAGATTCATCAGAGGACACTTGGCACATCATTACAATTCAGGCCGTTGGTACATTATTACATTAGAAATTGCAGGCACATCAACAACTTCGACTTTGGAAACTGTTTGGAATACATCTAAAGTTTATTCAGAACTGTATCCATTATGACTTCTGTTAGTCACTATTGGATTATTTGGGACTTAATTCGCAAAACTGTTATGTTTACATTTTCACTTTGCATTCCACGAAAATCAATTATTTGTTGAGTTTTACAAAACCTTGTTACTTCTCGTTATTTTCTATTGCTTATTTCAAGACCTTCGAGTCGTGATACTACCTTACTGGCTTTTGTGGAATAAACCACCATGGATACATACAAAGAGCCATGGAGTTTTAAAGTGATCATTACATCCAATTTGATGATATGCTGTTTTAATTTAGTGTCTTAAGATAAACGAGTGTTTGTCTATTACTCCAAGTCATCTTATATATTTAAGCTGCAATTATATCCTATTGCTTTCCAATATTACTAAACCTTGGAAACATTGAAGAAACACTGATGAGCGAAAAAATTGTGTACAGTGTTTTATTATGAACAATGCACTTCTTTCAGCATATGGTATTATAAGAAAATCATAATAATGGGATACAATATCCTATTGCATTACCCAGCAATGAATGATGTTTTTTTCTTTCTTTTTGTTGGGTAGGTGGAAAATTACACGCAAGCTTTCAAAGATTTCCATATTCAACGACAAACAGAATTGCAAATGAAACTGATGTAATATTTTTTTTGGGGGGTTTACCCTGTCTAAAGATTCGACACTTATATCTGATTTTGTTTTGAAGAAAACGCAAATGTTTCTTATTGCTACTTTTGTGAATATGACTACGTCAAAAATCTTATATCTTGTCTGACTTATTGAACTCCTCGACTGTTTTTCGTTTCACAGTCTCGTACATGTTTCATGAATACAACTATTTCTTCTTGCAACTTTGTGAATATGACAAAATCAAGAATCATGTATGGTAAGTGATGTATTGAACTGCAGGACGTTTTCACTTTTTTCTTACTTTTGATGCCTTTGTCACAAACTGGCTCATTTTCTAATGAAGACCATGATGATGGTGATATAAATTGTGAATTATACTCTAAATCAGAATTAATAATTTTTTAAAATACTAATTCTGGATTTTGAATCTTTCATTTCCTTCAGGTTTGTCAGGTAATGAATATACCACAGTAGTTGTTTGCTCAATTTCTTTGCGCTCGGTGTTTGCGTTACATGACTGTCTCCCCAACTTTTCTTCTACTGCACCTTTTCTCTTTTTTAAGTTCTCCACTTTGCGCAACTATCGTTTTATCAGTCTGAATTGCCCATCATCTATCTTTATTGTGCTGTCGTTTGTAATTTTAATAAATGCAGTCATAGTTTGAGAAAATGGACGGATTGCCGCTGTGGATAATGGAAGAGTACCAACAGTAGATAAGAGCGGCATAAATGCATTTCCTGATTCTAGGCCGATAAATTAGATTTAGCTAAGGTGGACAACAATATCTTGGACAAAATATTTGACAATGAGTTTCCTGATAAAAATAAAAAAACATGAGAGAGAGATAAATACAGAAACAGCGACACAGACGGAGAGAGAGAGAGAGAGAGAGAGCAAGTTCTTTGCCGCTGAAATCGTGTACTGAACAGTTTAAAAATCCAGACAAAGTATAAAAGAGTCAGGGAGTCATGCCAAGATTGAAGGCATGGTTAGAAATACCCCAGGTGTTTAGAGAACTTTACCCCATGCTTAATTTCCAGAGACATTCCACAATGTAAGCAAATACTTTGCCGCTGAAATCTTGTATTGAAATTTTTAAAAATCTAGACAAAGTAAGAAAGACTCAGGAAATTATGTCAAGATTCAAAGCATAGTAAGCAATGCCTCCACATTCGGACCAAACTGCCCCAGTTTAATTAAACTCTTAAATTGGTGCCAAACTGATATCTTTCGTACCTTGAACCAGGTGCTCTTAGTAGTTACAACACAGAAGGATAATTAAGGGAAAGTAACTACAGCATTTGATCTTCAGATGAGCTTGGTAATTGCCACAAAGTGCTGAATTCTGGGAGAAATTACCACAAGCAAACGAAGTTCAAGAAATCGGAGGAAAGAGAATAAAAGTAAACCGTGCACCTGTTTTGATGTCATTCCTGGCTGCAGCACTGGAGACATGGAGAAGAGATATTCCAAATTTTAAATCATTTAAAGAAATCATTTCAGCTTCCGAGTTTCAAAACTTTGGTCTGCGGAATTTTTAATATATAACAGTAAGTTTAAGTGGGGCAAGTTTCAGTTTGTCTGTTAATGTTAATGAGGGATCGAGTTTGATGTTTAATAAATCTGTGGATAAATCTGACAAACATTTGCAACATTAAAGTGGACGAGAGGAGCAGCTGTTTGGAATATGAAGCAAACTTAGACGAATTTTGCTATAAATATTATATTATTATATTATATCATGTTGTGTTGTGTTGTGTTATTTTGTGTTGTGTTGTGCTGTTTTATATCGTGTCATGTCATATCACATCACATCACAAGACATCACATCAGATCACATCACATGACGTCACATGACGTCACGTCATGTCATGTCATCTCACATTATATTATATTATATTATATTATATTATATTATATTATATTATATTATATTATATTATATTATATTATATATTTGTGTGTTGATGAAGGAAACATTTAAATGAACGTGTAACGTCAGGGAAATTAGCCAATTCAATTTTCAGATATACCAGTCCGTTTTCAAAACGGACGAAGTAAGCAAGTAACAAATGCAAACTTACAAACATAATTAAACGCAAATGAAATGTATTTTTGCATATTGTTTTCTTATTGAATCCACACTCACCGAAATCATTACTAATATATAACAAAAATTAAAAAAAAAATACATTACTTTAACTAAGTAGAGTTTGGCAAATCATCCATTTTAATCTGGCAGGAATTCAATTTGTTTTTAATCACACTGCAAGTGACATGTTTAATTGCCTGAGAGAAATTTAACGTAACTGTTTAAGGTAATAATGCCGATGTATGGCTACTTACGATGTTGAAGTGGATTGTATAATCCCGTGCATTTATTACCAAGAAAATAAAGGACATATGCGTGTTACACTGATAGTGAGATTACTTCTAGTAAGATTTGGCGTTTAAGCACAATAATAACTATATGGTATCAATTAAAAATAGATCACTTGCAACAAAGTTAAACACGTAATAGTATTCATACAACTTGACAAATAAACTGATTCGACTTAAACGTGCGTATAGATTATATAACCTATTCCCTTTTAAATAACATTATAGTTCTAGTTTCGAGCAGTAGAGTATACTAAAACAACAGAAAATATATCAAAAAGCATAAACGTATATATATATATATATATATATATATATATATATATATATATATATATATATATATATACGATTTATCAACAAATAGAGATAAACAGTTTTAGTAATATTAGTATTATGTATAATACATGCTTATTAGAAGAAAAGAAAACAAATTACACAAAAAAAAAAATAATTACAAAGATAAATGTAATCAACATATACACTAGTATAATCTTGATAGCTGTTCAAGTGGTTATAAGAACTCAATTTATTTAATAAAAATATAATAAAAATTATATTTTTATTAAATAAATTGAGTTCTTATAACCACTTGAACAGCTATCAAGATTATACTAGTGTATATGTTGATTACATTTATCTTTGTAATTATTTTTTTTTTGTGTAATTTGTTTTCTTTTCTTCTAATAAGCATGTATTATACATAATACATAATACTAATATTACTAAAACTGTTTATCTCTATTTGTTGATAAATCGTATATATAGTTTTAAGTAGAGATATATGTATCTTTAAGATCCAGTTTTATATATATATATTTATGTATTAAGATATCATTAATCTTTGCTGTATATGCACATCTCCATGTAAATTATTCGTTAAAGTATTAGATAATTACGTTAAAAATGTAAGCTATGACGTCAGTAGTGAATGGGGGCACTTTACGGACAATGGGAATTAGCATTAAAAACACCCTTGGGGCACTTTACGGACAAGGGAAAATTAACATGGAGAAAAATCGTGGGGCACTTTACGGACAAGGGGATTTAACATGGGAATAAATCGTGGGTCACTTTACGGACAAGGGGAATTGAACATGGGAATAAATCGTGGGTCACTCTACGGACAAGGGGAATTTAACATGGGATTTTTTTTTTTTAAAAAATTTTAAAAAAATTTTTAAAATTTAAATTTAAATTTAGGCAATTCAAAGACTATCTCTTTTCGAGATATATGGCTGGCCCTGAAAAGGGCCTTTGGGTTTTATGTTAATGTATTCATTAACATAAATGGCACCGCATTGGTCTTCTTCTTGTCCTTAGGCTGCGTCTTACTGTTGGTCCGTACATCAGCACTCTTTTCAGGCATCCTTGTCTTTCGACGTAGATCCTACGTATCCACAGGCTGGTGTTTGTCCTGTGGACAACGGTCCACTTGGCTCGGACATACATGAGCATGTCCGTCCGGAACATCATGGAAGACACAAGGGTGGATGACTCAACTGTGGTCCACATCTTGAAGCGACGAGAACAGGTGAATCAATGCATTGAACGGCGCTTATTTATAGGCGGAGGAAGGATTGAAACGGATTGAGTTCATTTACCAATCCGAACACGCGTTACAGAATTCAGTCAGCTCGCATCCAATCCGAAGAGAGCAGTCTGTGACGTCACGTAGTCAATATAGATTCGCTAGCGCTTGTGTGCAGTCAATCTATGCGACAGTGATTCAACATGACGGAAACTCAGAAAACGATCCAGTGGGGTGCACCAGCAGGGGAGACTGCCCAAGGGAACCCGGACTTACTTTCAGAAGAGGTGAATTGGGATTTTGTGGATTTTCTCTCCTCGCAAGAATTTGTTCCGGAACCTTCGTTACTTTCTTCATTACCGCAAGTGGAGAATTTTAGACAGAGACAGAAAGAAGAATTGGAGAAATTTATACAGCGACAAAAGGAAGCGGAACAGACTTTTCTCCTACAGCAACAGCAACAAGAAGAAGAGGTAAGAAAAAAACAACAGCAACAACAGCAAGAAGAAGTAGCAGCAAAGAAACAAGAGGGTGAAAATCAAACGGTCACGGTACTGTTGGACATTTTAGCGGAGTTAAGAAGTCTGAAACAAATGTATCAGACTTCTTTATCACGACCGAAGAGAATACGACCTTCCCGAGCCAAACATGTCAACCCTGTGACTAAGCCTACCGTACCACCCTTAGTGATTTCAACCCAATCATTATCATCATCAACATTACGCAGTCCAGAAGTAGGCCTTGGCCGTGGCAAAGGCTTAAGGCAGTTAAAATTGATTGCTTAAACTCACCCCTACACCATGAAGAAAAAAGGCCCTTTTCAGGGCCACCCACATTTCTCGAAAAGAAATACAATTTCAATTTGCCAATAACTCAAAAAAAACTCACCCATTTTACCCTTTTAATACGTGTCTGTGTATGAGTGCGTGAGTGTAGCTTCTTATTTTAAAATCACAACTCAAAGACACTTACCTTATATCATTCATTTATTCTTTTCTCCATTTTTTACAATCCAATTCACAATTTATAACACAACACTTTAATAAAAAGTTCATTAATTTCTTCTTTTCTCCTTGTTTAGTCTCTCTGTTTTTTCAATTTCTTCACCGTCACACTCTTTTCCTCTTCTTCCTCCTCGCTTTCTTCCCTTCTTCTTTTTTTCTCCTGTTTCTTTTTCTTCATCTGTCTTCTTTCTTCCTCAGAAGAATCCCTCTCTTCCTCAGAAGAATCCCTCTCTTCCTCTGAAGAATCCCTCTCTTCTTCTGAAGAATCCCTCTCTTCTTCTGACTCCTCTTGTTTCTTTTTGGGGCAATCTGGAGACCAATGTCCTTTTTCTTTACAATAATAACAGGTATCTTGACTTTTGTCTTTTTTATCTCCTGTTTTTTTTTTTCTTTTTTGACGGTCTGGACACTCTGAAGACCAATGCCCTTTCTTCTGACAGATATAGCAAGTATCTTGACTTTTATCTCTAAAGGAAGGAGAGTAGTCCGTAGGCTGGTCTGAAGAGAATTTTCTAATGACCCCTCGCAAAGCTCTGACGAAACGTTCCATCTGGTCAGTCTCTTCCATCGTTGTGCTCGGCTCGAGAGTGAAATGAATAGTGAAAGGACAAGACACACACCCTTTTATATACGCTGGTCTGCTATGACTATAAAGTAGTTTATGGTGTTTGAACTTGAGTCATTTGACTTTTTGCTTTCAAGATGAAACGATCCCATTCATTCGAGAAGAAAGAAGAAGAAGAAAGTAAGAGGCAGAAACGTGATCTATCGCCTCGTACCAGGGCTGAAATCTTGGCACAAATTCATGCCAGTGATTTTGAAGAGGACATGAGTGAACCAGAATCCGAACCCTCTAAACCAAGTTCATCACCCTTAGTTAACCCTGAAAAGTACTATTCCATTCGAGAGACGGAAAAGCGCTCCTCTAGAAAATTTAGAACCACGGCTTACAAATACACGGTGAAGTTTAAAGATTTCAAGGCTGAAGTGCCGTTAGAGAAAGCAGAAGTGTTCATCACTGAGGTGTGGGATTCTTTGCTCACTGCACTCAAGCAACAATGTCAACCCAAAGAAGACGATCGCTTGAGACTTTCCGTACAACACGACGGTTTGAAATCCCCTGTTTGGATCGAGTTTAGCACCCCTGCAGAATTAACTGCTTCCAAAGTCATGGACAAGATTCAACACGTACAACAATCTAATGATCAGTTTGACATCACCGATGGTAAAGCCACACTGGACATGACCCACGTCTCTCCTCCTCAAGGGACAGGACGCAAAAAGATGTTATTGGTGGACGACCTTCGCAACACCAAAAAGAGTCTCGTCCGAATTAGCAACCCTCATGACCAGATGTGTTTAGCCCGTGCCATCGTGGTGGGACGAACCTATGCCAACAAGAACGACACGGTAGAATGGAAAAGAACCTGGGACACTATTCAACGTTCCGACCGAGCTAAACAACGAAACGAAGCAGAACTCCTGTTGCAACAAGCTGGCCTGTCCAAAGACACACCCTGTGGCATTCCTGAGATGCAAAAATTGCAAGATGTCCTAGCTCCACGATATACCTTGAAAGTGCACCCTCAAGAAGTGCGCGGACCTCTATTGTTTCGAGGGCAAGACTTTAAGGACGGAAAATACATTCATGTCTATTATCACGATGAACATTTCGATACCATTACCAGTATCACCGGATTCCTGAAATACAGTTATTACTGTGAGAAATGTGACCATGGTTATAACAATCGAGAGCAACACAAGCATTGTGGATCGAAATGCACAGGATGTTTGGCCTCTTCACCCTGTCTGAGCGAAGAACCAGTGCCTTGTTCCACTTGTCTGCGCACGTTTGTCAGCCCTACCTGTTACCAACAACATCTGAAAACGCAAGGTTCACAGAAGAAATGCGCTTGTCAACTGCTGAGATTGTGCTCTACGTGTGGACAAGGCATACGTACCAATAGTGTCAAGGCACACGTATGTTCAGGAAAGAAAAAATGTCACATTTGTCACCACATCGTGGACTTGGAACACCAATGTTACGTGCAAAAATACCAACCCCCACCAGAGAAAGAGGACGGTCACAAGAAGAAAGGCAATTTCATCTTTTTCGATTTCGAATGCATGCAAGAAACCGGCATTCACATTCCTAATTTCTGCGTGGCTCATCGAGCGTGCGAGAAGTGCATTCAAGAACCTATCTTCAGTCATTGCCCTCACTGCAGCAAGATTCCTGGAGGACGTGAAAAAATCTTTCGGGGACCAAACACGTTAGCCGATTTTGCCCAATGGGTCTTAGACCCCGTTGACAAGACGTGGAGCCAAGAGGACATCGAACGTTACGGAGATTGTCATCGTCATGCCACGGTGATGGCTCACAATTTCTCCGGATACGATGGACAGTTTCTTTTGAGGTACTATACGGAACAAGGCACCGAGCGTCCTAAAGTGACTTTGAACGGAGCCAAAATCATTTTCATGCAAGTGGGACAAGTGCAGTTTAAAGATTCGATGAGTTACTTGGCCATGCCTTTGAGTCGAATGCCTAAAACGTTTGGAATGACAGAAATGGCTAAAGGGTACTTTCCACACTTTTTCAATACGGAAGCCAATCAACACGCCGTTCTACCCCATTTGCCTGAGGCTCACTATTACGACCCCGACAACATGCGTACCGAACAACGAGAAGCTTTCTACGCTTGGTACCAGGCTCACGCCTCGGACCCTTTCGACTTTCAGGAAGAAATGTTAAAGTATTGTCGTTCCGACGTGGACATTTTACGGCGTTGCTGTGGAAAATTTCGAGAACTGTTCATGGAACACGGAGGGGTCGATCCTTTGAAAGAAGCTTGCACCATTGCCAAAGCGTGTTCCTTAGTGTATCGACAACGATTCATGCCTGAAAAGACCGTGGCTGTCATCAGTCCTCAAACGACCCACTTTGTCAAACGTCAATACTCGGTCAAAGCCCTACGCTGGTTACATTACTTGTGCGACAAGGAAGACAAGTGGATTCAGCATGCCCGCAACGGAGGAGGCGAAAAGACCATCGGAACGTATTCGGTCGATGGCTGGGACTTAGAAAACCCCAAGATCGTGTACGAGTTTAACGGTTGCTTATTTCACGGATGTCCCGTCTGTTACCCTGACCGTGGCACTAAAAATCAGTTTTTGCAACGAACCATGGAAGACTTGTACCAGGACACTTGTCAGCGACGCCTAAAGTTGGAACAGCAAGGATACCAAGTGGTGGAAATGTGGGAACACGAGTACGATCACCGTATGAAAACCGATCCCGAGTTTAAACGCCTCGTGGAAAGTTACCAGTTCATGGACCCGCTGAACCCGAGGGATAGTTTGTACGGAGGAAGGACCAATGCCACCTGTTTGTTGTACCAAGCCGACGAAGAGAAAGGAGAAGAAATCAAATACTTGGACGTGTGTTCGCTGTATCCCTACGTGTGCAAATATTGTCGCTTTCCTGTAGGGCACCCGCAATTGCTGACTGAACACATCGACCTGAAAAACATTCGACAATACGAAGGCTTGATCAAGTGCAAAGTTTTGCCTCCCACGAACCTATACCATCCCGTCTTACCTCACCATTGTCAAGGCAAACTGATGTTTCCCTTGTGCCGTACTTGTGCCGAAACGTGCAACCAAGACCAACCTTGCCATCACAGCCAGGAAGAACGTGCCTTGACGGGAACCTGGGTCAGCGTAGAATTGTTCAAAGCTCTGGACATGGGATACCAACTGTTAGAAGTGTACGAAATTTGCCACTTTCCCAAGACACAACAATACCACAAGGGTGACCCTACTCAGAAAGGCATTTTCGCCGACTACGTGGATGCCTTTTTGAAACTGAAGCAAGAAGCCAGCGGCTATCCTTCCTGGTGTCACACTCCCGAAGACCAAATACAATTCAAAGAGAAATACTACGAACAAGAAGGCATCACTTTGGACCACATCGAGAAAAACGAAGGCAGGCGATCGTTTGCCAAAGTGATGTTAAATTGCTTGTGGGGTAAAATGGCACAACGACCGTGTTTACCCAAGACGGAATATTTGACAGAACCTTCCCGCTACTTCCAGATGATTCACGACAAAACCAAATACATGAAACACGTGGACGTCGTTCGAGAGAATTTGATCTTGGTCAATTACGAAGAAGATCTGGACTTTGTGCAAGACGACCCTTTTGGAAATGTCATCATTGCGGCTTACGTGACAGCCCATGCTCGCTTAAAATTGTACGAAGCTTTAGAACTGTTAGAAGAACGCGTCCTGTACTTTGACACGGACAGTTGCATTTACATCCATCACCCGATTCAACATCACCCTAACATCGAAGGAGACCGTTTAGGAGCCTGGACAGACGAGCATCCCGACGACAAGATTCTAAGTTTCGTCAGTGGCGGTCCCAAAAATTACGGCTACGAATACCGGGACAAACAAGGAGAAGTGCACACGACGTGCAAAGTGAAAGGACTGACTCTGAATTATCGTACCAGTCGAGTGGTCAACTTTGGGGTATTGAAAGAAGCCTTGCAATCGGGAGAGGATGGAAACTTTAAAGTGACCACTCACCAACCGAACAAGATTGTACGTTTACCCACTCACCACATCGTCAGTCGACCCTTGGAAAAAGTCTATCAAATCGTGTACCAGAAGCGAGTTCGACTTCCCAATCATTTCACCTTACCGTATGGACACGTTGGTATAAAACATTGGTTGTAAGAGGATAGTTACCCCACCAGAAAGATGACTTCGCCACAGCAAGAATCGAGTGAGAAACCCGATGAGAACTCCAAGTTCAAACCCTACCATTTTCCAGTCTTCTTACCTGACTATTGTGATTGTGCCCGTCGATTGGACACGTTTCAGAAATGGCCTACGGATAGGGAAGGATTACCTTCTTCGCATGTTTTAGCTAGAACAGGATTTGTCTACTTGGGACCTGAGTCAGGATTGGGATACGAGGTACAGTGTTTTGCTTGCGGACTGAAGTTACGAATGGATCTATGTATCTATAAAGATTCAGCTATTCTGGAACATACTCGATGGTCTCCGCACTGCCCTTACCTTTCTATGGCCTTTCCACCCATCACACTACGGTACAATGTTGACGGTACCTTAGAGACGGTACCTTCCGAAACAAGACATAAAAAACGTAAAAAAGGAAAGATGTACAAGCTGGAGACTGCATTGAGACTAGTATAAAAAGGGGGCTATGGTCAAGATCGATAGTTCATTGTGACTACCAAGACCGAGCGAACAAGATGAATACTTTGAAAAAGACATCGTTCCAGTTTGGGGATTGTAAAAAAGTTGTATCTTCCTCTAGTGTGACTAATATTGGATGGATAAGACCCATGCATTGCGACGGAAAATGTCCGGAAGGAAACTGCGATTGTCCATGTGGTTACCATTGTAATTGCGTAACGGAGTTTGCAGACGAGTGCGATTGTGAGCCTTGCGATGGGACCGATGCTGTACCTTGTGACCTGAGCGATGCCGTAAAGCATCATGGGAACTTTAGTGCCCCTACCCCTGTCATGGAAAGTGATGCTGTGCGTGTCAAACCTGTGGGATGCGAAAGCGATGCTGCTCGTCCTCTTGAACATTTTACTGGGGTTCGTTTTAAAGGGGAATGTCCACCTTCACGTCTACCCCCCTACGGATGTCATCCAGCCCTGAGCAAACTCCTGTTCCTGTCACCCAACCCTCATCGAAACGAACCTGTGAAAAACGAATATTCGTTTCCTGTGCGTTCGTCGGAATACTGCGACTTTGAAAATCGTCTTCAATCGTTCAAAGGAAAATGGCCAAAGTATCTGGGAGGACCGACCCCCGAAGAATTAGCCAGAGCCGGATTTTTCTACTTGGGCGAAGGAGATAAAGTCAAGTGCTTCAGTTGCGGTGTGTCACTTCACCACTGGGAACCGCAAGATTCGGCCTACGTAGAACATGCTCGATGGTCACCGAATTGTCATTACTTACCTTTAGTGGGACCGAGACATTGAAGTAACTTCTTACCATAATCATCTGTTCATGGATACTTTACAAGAGAACATTTGTGCTTTGCCTGTGGAGTTGAGAGAACGCATTTACCGAGAGCTGGTCAAAATACAAGTGAAACGTAAAGAACAATTGCATCCGATACGTCACCGGTGTTTGAACCACTGGTACCTTCAGGCTATACAAGGACTGATTCAATTGAAAGTGTTCCATTGGACAGACATTGATCAACGATCTCCTGGTTATAAAAAGGATTGGTTTGGTATGGACGATTCTATCTACTACATTGTAAACGTATTGCATCGAATTCCAGAGGAAGAGTTAACGAATTACCAACATCTTGAACACAATGTCAACTTGGTGAAAGAGGAAACTTCTGAACGAATTGTAATGTGTAGATTAGTGACTCAACGATTTAAATTTGACACTGAAGTGAAACCATGTTTGTGCAAAGAGTACATTTCTTGTGTCAGACCAAAGAGGATTTAGTATGACCTATTCATGGATACTTTGCTAGAGAACATTCGTGCTTTGCCTGAGGAGTTGAGAGAAAGGATTTACCGAGAGCTGGTGAAAATACAAGTGAAACGTAAAGAACAATTGCATCCGTTACGTCACCAGATCTTTAACCACTGGTACCTGAATGGTATAAGAGAACTGATTCGTCAGAAATTCTTTCAATGGTCAGACATTGTTCAACACTTTGAGGTCGCTAATGATCGACATGTTCATAATTATGGTTACTTCGAGATTCACCTAGTACAACGCATTGAGGAAGACAAGTTAAAGGATTACAAACATATTTTACGTGGAATCTACTTAGAGGAAGAGGAAACACCTAAACGAACTCTGACGTTTCGGTTACAGTATGCAAGATTTAGATTCCCTACTGGAGAACGAAGATCTCTGGCTAGAAAGTACGTCTATTGCATCCGAAAAAAAGAGAATATAAAAACAGGCTGCCATGCCACGGTTTATGTCACATGTCATCCAACAGATTCCGTGGAAGGAACTCAATGACCATATTCAAACCGTGGATCATTACCATCAATTATTACAAGAACTGTATCCATTCAATTTGGGACGACAAGTGGTGTGTGTCTTAGTGACTTGTTTTTTGGGATTTCGTTTACCAGCCGATTCTTTGTGGACTCTTTACGATCAGTACTTACCACCTCCATGGCCTTAAATGGTCACGAAAAACTCCTCTTGCTCAAAGCCTTGCGTTTTCATCTGGATACTTCTCGACCTCTACGGGAAAAAAAGATTCGTCAACTTTTAGCTACCCAAGACGTGTATGACGATGTGTGTGTAGCTTGTGACTTACATCCCCATTGGACAGATGTCCGTGCCTGGAAAGAATGGGATTTTGAGGCTTGGACCCAAGAAGTGGCCCAGTATGCACGAGAGTTGTTCAAGGAAAAAAGTTACTTTTCAACCCGTGTTAGTGACGGTGCCAGAAGAACCCGTCACCCAGGACAGGACTGTCGTGGACAGACCTGAAAGACCCTTTCGGGAGGACACTTGTGTGACCTTACCCCCTGTTGAACTGGTTAGAACATTACCCAAAAGATGTGATTGTTGTACAGACACTTGTGTTTATTCCACGTTCATCGTTATCATGTGCCTTTTATCCTTGTACTTAAGCCTTTGGCTTTTATGTATTTTTGTCTTTCGTATTCATGTTTGAAAAAAAAACATTCAATAAACGTGTTCTGAAAAAGTATATAAACTCTTGTCTTGTTTGTTTTCGTGTCACAAGTGACATTTCTCACACCATGGCTACCTCTGCTGTCTCTGCTCCCTCTTCCTCTACTGTCAAAGTCATCGACGAACACTTAGATCGTGCCAGTTGGGAGGCTTTGTATCTTCGCCATCCCTTTAACATGCTCATTGCTGGACCTAGCGGTTCAGGCAAAACCGAATTCGTCAAACGTTTGATCGAACATAAACATCATTTGATCGATCGGCCCCCTCAACGGATCGTGTGGTGTTACAAAGAGTGGCAATCGGCGTACAGCCTCTTGCGTGAAAGTCAAGGCGATTCCATCGTGTTTGTGGAAGGCATTCCTAAAGAAGACGATGGCATCGTCTCTGACTCCCGTCTAACCCATTTGGTCATTTTCGACGACATGTTAGGAGAAGACGAAGAAGAAATTAAATTGTGGTTTACGCGCAAAGGGCATCACCGTAATGCCAGTGTCGTTTACATCACCCAAAATTTGTTTCAACAAAGTAAAGCCCATCGCACCATCAGTCTCAATGCGCATTACGTAGTCTTGTTTAAAAGCCCTCGAGATAAATCGCAAGTGCAAGTCTTAGCCAAACAGTTAGGAACGCCTTGGCTGACTCAGGCGTACGACGATGCCACTCAAACGCCACACGCCTATTTACTCGTCGATTTGAAACCTACGACCCCCGAGGATTTGCGATTTCGTACCCACTTGTTTCACCACTGGTGCCAAGACGGAGGGCCTGTCCTGTACACGTCTCCGTCCTCGACTTCATTTCACTCCTCCCATGAAAAAAATCTATAAAAACCTCAGACCCTTTTTCGTCTGTCTCACACAGTGTGAACATGACGTCCCTTCAGTCGCATCTTCCCGTCAAATTGATTCGTGCCTTGTATGGCATCAGTCGAGAAAAAGATCCACAAACACGAGCCCGTGTCTTAGAAGCTAGTCTCAAAGAAGTCTTACGATGGTTCACGGTGACGGCACGTCAATTACTCCAAGGAATCATTCAGATTCCTCATCAAACCCAACGCTTTTTCGATCGAAACAAAGTCGCTTTGGTCCAACTGGCCGATCCCCGCATCGACACTCAAACCAAAAAACAAATCATTTTGAAACCTGGAGGGAGCGGTACTCTAGGAGGGGTCATCATTCGCTCACTCTTAAGATGGGATCCTAATGCCCCCAAAGTTATCCCCAAGACAAAAGTCCAACGAAGCCCCAAGAAGAAAAAGAAAAAGACCAAGTCCCCAAGAAGAACTTCTCCAGTGGCGGGACCCTCCTCTTACCAGACACCACCACCATCACCCCGGAAAAAGAAAAGAAGCCCCAAGAAAAAGAAACAGAGAAAAAGTCCCCAGAAAAAGAAAAGTCCACAGAAGAAAACTAGTCGCAAGAGAGGCACTTCGGCCAGGACGCAACCTTACACTCGCAAGCCACGACCTGCCACAACGTCTCCGGCAGCCTCACGTTTGTCCACTTCTCCGTTGATGTCACCAGGAACTGAAGAGTACTTGGAGACGTTGGTTACACCAAGAACTTCTCCGTTGATGACCCCCAAAAGAACTTCCCCAGTGGCAGGACCTTCCAATTTAGCGGCAGTGGCTGCTGCTCACAAAGTACCTTCTCCCAAAATCAAAGTTCAAGAAAGATCGGGCATGTTACAAAGTTTACTGGATTTGTCCAAGCAAGAACTGGCTCGATTTAGTCCGTTACGTACCCCTGTACGACGTGTCATGCCTGTCCTCAAACTGATAAAACGTAAAGACAATCAGTGGCGACGCGTTCCAGTATAAAAAAGGCCTGTGACCGAGTAGGGTATCAGTGTTTTTAGGTGCTCCTAAAGACTCAAAGATGTCACCCTCCAGAAAACCCCAAGGAAAGAAAAGAAAAGGACTACCACCACGTTTAGCCAAACATGGGGACCTGTTATCTGTCCTGTCCAAAGCTTCTCCACCCCTACGAAAAAAACTCATTCAAACAGCCTCCAAAGAGGTCATCGATACCGTGTGCGAATGTTGTTTGAACGTTTTGAAAGGCACGATCCCTTTGTCCAAACAACAGAAACAATGCTTAGGCAAACATCGTCACGTTCTTCGGAAAATGGTTCAAAAGAAAATTCCCATTCGTCAAAAAAAGAAGATGTTGGTCCAACGTGGAGGCATTTTACCTCTCTTGTTAGGCCCCATACTGAAAGGAGTCTTGGGAACCATGTTGGGAGGACTGATGGGAGCAAGATAAAAAGGCCTTCGGAAGTCCCAAGATCTCAGAATTCACCCCTGACAACCCCATGGAAGGACGAAAACTAGCTTTAGTGCCTTACAAACGATGGATGGAATACCATCGGTGGCAAGAACAACGCACCCCGCATTTACCTCCCAATCCCAATTTGAGCGAAATGTCCCAGTTACAACACGAATTGCAATCCTTGCTGGATCGCCAAGATTTGTCCGAAACAGAAAAATCGCAAAAGTACGGTCAACTCTTGCAAAGACTGCAACTCTTTCACCAGAAAGCTTTAGACGAAACAGCTTTACCCACTCTGAAAGATTTTAAGACTTTGATGAAAAGTCCAGCACCATCACCAGTACCAGTACCAGTACCAGTACCACCAGTACCCGTGACCAAGACAGAAAAAGGAAAAGAAGAAGAAGAAGGGTTTCAAACTCCACCAGAAAAAGTACGCAAGTTAACAACACCACCTACCTCCAGAATTGGATGGATTAAAAAGATGATGGCGACCCCTTCTTCCTCACAAGAGAAAAAGAAAGTGAAGACAGAAGTGAAGACAGAAGTGAAACAAGAACCGATATCCCCTGCTCAGACATCCTCCTCCTCTTCGACACCTATTGCTGGCCGCACACGCAAAGCCTTGCAATCCAAGAAAATACCCCAAGAGAAAAAGAGTAGCCTCTTCCAAGAGTGGGTGCCTTATTAAGACACCAATCAACACAAAAAAAATGGAAAAAGTCTTAGCTAGCATTTACTACGATCCCTCCCATCCTGCAGGTTACGCAGGAGTTCAAAAATTGTATCGTGCTGCCAAAACGCGACTGAAAAGTCTCCGTTTACCTCAAGTGCAACGATGGTTACAAGAACAAGCTACCTACACTTTACACAAACCCATTCGACGCAAGTTTGCCAGAAGTCGCACCCGAGTGGAAGGCATCGATCATCAATGGCAAGCCGATTTAGCCGATGTCTCTCATTTGGCCAGCTACAATCGTGGCTACAAATATTTGTTTTGTGTCATCGACGTCTTTTCCAAATTTGCCTGGGTCGTGCCCTTGACTTCCAAATCGAGCAGCGAGTTAGTGCGAGCCCTGCAACGGGTGTTGAAACAAAGCGGTCGTCACCCTCTTCGATGGCAAACGGACAAAGGCACCGAATTTCTGAACCAAGCTTTCCAAAAAGAATTAAAGAAACGTGACATTCATTTTTTTACCACCGAGAATCCCGAAACCAAAGCCAGCATCGTGGAACGTTTTCAACGCACTTTGAAAGAACGCATGTGGAAATATTTTACGCATCACCACACTCTGAAGTACATCGACATCTTACCGCACCTGGTGCAAGCGTACAACCAATCTTACCATCGAAGCATCGGACGTGCCCCGCAAGACGTGACTCCCGACAACGAAGTGCTGGTGTTCGAGCGCCTGTTCGGTACGTCCCCGACGAGGGCTGTCCCCAAGAAAAGTGGAGAGTTGGCCGTAGGAGATTGGGTGCGCATTGGCAAAACCAAACGCACTTTCGACAAAGGTTACTTACCTAACTGGACGAACGAATTGTTTCGCGTCACTGGACGAGTGCATGGCCGTCATCCTGCCGTCTATAAATTGGAAGACATGAACGGAGAAGTACTCAAAGGAACGTTTTATTTGCCCGAGTTACAACGTGTCACCAAAAAAGAAGACGACGTGTACGACATCGAAAGCATTCTCGAACGCAGAACCCGTAAAGTAGGCAAACGACGTGTCAAAGAAGTCAAAGTACGTTGGAAAGGATATCCACCCAGTTTCGATTCTTGGATCGACGCTTCGCAAGTCATCGACTATAAAAAGAAGAAGTGACCATCATGCCCTTTCACACAGCAGACGCAGCTACGTCGACCAGTCCTTCTTCCCCTAGTTCTTCTGTGCAAGATTTACAAAAACAACCCTTGTGGGTGTGGTGTGGAGAACGTGTGCCTAAAACGCAAATCGTCTTTTTCTGCCAAATCTTCGTGGTGTATTGTGTCATCGGGGCAGCCATCGCCAATTTGAGTTTGCAACAAGGAGACAAACAATTGTGGACCATTTTATTGAGCAGTTGCATCGGTTACCTGCTTCCCAATCCCTCCCTGAAATTCTCCTCGAACGGGAACGTTGTGTCCAGTGCCAGTGCCAGTCACCACTCCAACAACCACAACCAGAACCCCATTTTGGGTGGAGACACGCCTCTGACATCCAGTAATATCCCCTCGGACAGCCACAGAACTCTGGAATTATGAGTCACCAAAACCAATTTTACTTAACCTTACCCAGTGACAGTTCCATGGAGGTGTTTCCCAACAACACGTTGTGCTGTTACACGGCCAAATTACCTCAAGCCATCCCCTTAGATCACGAAGCCCATTGGGAAGTGGCTTTAGTGGAAATGATTCACCCAACCCAAGTCCACAATATCACTGCCCAGCAAAATTGGTTTAAGGTGGAAGTTCATGACAAACAATTGCAAGATGAGTTGGATAAGATTGGCACATATACCAATAAAACCTCTGATGACAGAACTAAAACAACCACCTACAACTTGTTCATTCTCCCAGGCTATTATTTCAGTGGTCATCATTTGGTCAGCGCCATAGCCTCCAGGCTTAATGGCGTGTTCCATAAAGCTTTGAGTAATGTCCAAAAAAGTGTCACCCTGGAATACCACAAAATAGCTCGTCGCTTTCTGATGAAATTTTCTGAGGGGTCCAAAAAATTCATGTCTTTCTTATTTTGTCCTGAATTGTTTGACATATTGGGCGGTGACGTGGAGCTGAGGAAGACAGGAGAACAAAAAAAAGCCCCGAATTACCAGTCATTCATGACAACGACTCTTTTGCCAGGTATTTTCGTTTCCCGGTAGAACTGAACCAAGGACTGAATTTGATCTTCGTGTACTCCGATGTGGTGGAGTACAACGTGGTGGGACACACCTCCGTACCGTTACTACGTGTCATTCCTTTCAAAGTGGATTCTGCCACAAACGCTGACGAGGAAGGTGGAAACACTTATCACGTTCACCGCGAATTTGTCCATCCTCACTATTTGCCGGTCAGCAAGTCGTATTTGGACACGGTCAACATTACTATAAAAGGAGATTTGGGACAAAATATTCCATTCACCAAAGGAAAAGTCACGGTGAAACTCCATTTTCGAAAACGGTTCTCTCACGACTCGTAAGCAAGTCATGTATCCAGTGTACCAAGGGGTGGCTCGACAGCGAGGACACGGTTTAGGAGACATGTTAAAATCGGCCTTTCGTTCGGTGGCCCCAGTGTTGAAACCGATGATGACACGAGGATTGCACGCCTTGAAAGATGCGGCACTGACGCAAGGCAAAGAATTTCTCCAAAATGTCATCATCGACAAACAAAACCCTAAAGAAGCCTTCATGAGGGCAGGCAAAAATGTCTTGCTGCAAACGGGAAAAGACATTTTGGGCCGACGAGACACACCTATAAATGCCCTGCACGCTACCGAGTCAGGCATTCAGCAAGGACAAGGCAGAAACAGACGAAGAAGAAGAAAACACCCTTTCACCAGACTTCAAGCGAGAAAGGCCAAGAAAAGAAGAACCGTTCGAGACTTAGACGTTTTCGATTATTGAGACACAGAACAAAAAAATGATGCACCGAGAGTCTTGCGCTTGTTCCAAGACGGAACTGGATCTGTTTGCCATGCCCCCCACCATGATGACCATGCAAGAATCTCAGTGGGTGGAATTTCACCCCGTCTCCTCATTGACCGATTCCGCTCCCATCGAGTTTGAAATCAAAGGACAGCCCGAAGATTACATCGATCTGAATAGCAGTTACTTGTACCTGAAAGTCAAAATTCTAGATAAGACTGGAGGTCCTATAGACACTGAAGCAGTAGCTCCCGTCAACAATTTCATGCATTCCTTGTTCAGTGGAGTGGACTTGTACTTGAATAACAAACTGGTCAGTAGCAGCATGGATACTTACCCTTATCGTGCCTACCTGGAAAATCTCTTGACGTACGGAATAGATGCCAAGAACACTCATCTCAATTCCTGTGTGGTATGGGAAGCTGACGAAGCAGACGAGTTTGAAACATTCGAAACTGATACAACAGCCAAAAAAAACAATGCGGGATTTATAGAACGAAGAGACAGAATCAAAGATGGACAGAGTTTAGAACTGATGGACCGTTTGCATTTGGACATGTGGTTGCAAGAGAAATATTTGCTAAACGGAGTGAATGTTCGCCTGAGACTGAATCGGAGCAGTACCGCTTTCCATTTATTGGGTAATGCTGACGAGTACAAAACCAAAATCCTAGAAGCCAGACTCTACGTACGCCGTGTGGAAGTGTTACCTAAAGTGGGAAACGACATCAGTCAGACGTTGAGCAGAACGACCGCCAAATATCCCATACGACGCGTGGAAGTGAAAACCTTCACCATTCCCAAGGGACAGCGATCCATGATCGAAGATCATCTGTTTCAAGGACAGTTACCCAAACGTTTGATCGTTGGTATGGTCGAGAATACAGCCTTCAACGGAGCTGCCGATAAAAATCCTTTCAACTTTGAACACTTTGACGTGTCTAAGATCGAAGTCAGTCGCGATGGTAAGACCTTGTGTACCCGACCTTTTGAACCTGACTTTAAAGAGAAGAATTATTTGAGATCGTACTTGTCCTTGTACGAAGCCACCGGTCAGTTAGGAACCAACACCAGTCACGGTATTACGTACGAAGATTATGCAGGAGGCTATGCTTTGTGGGCGTTTGATTTCACTCCAGACCAAGGCAGCGACGAGGGACATTTCCACCCTATAAAATCCGGCCAGATTCGTGTGGAACTTCAGTTTGCAAATCCTCTGCCAGAGACAGTGAACGTCATCCTGTATGCAGAATTCGATAATACCATAGAAATCAACAGTTTGAGAGAAGTCATTCTAGATTATTAGAAGCCATGGAAGACTGTTATCCCTCTTTACAAAGTGAAGAAACTTTGGACATGAAATGTGAGGAGACCGTGGAAGGAGAATCCCAAGACGAAGAAATTGTCATGATGAAGTCGAGATGGCCAGAACAAGAAGCCCATTTAGTCTCCTGTTTTGCCAAACACTTGGTCGACAAAATGACGGAATTGATCAAGAAAAATTGCTATGGATGTCAAAACGATCATCCCAGTCAAATTCAACACGATAAATGCCTGATGTTAAGTCAAGAAGAAAAATTGGACGAGTATCTGGACGAAGCTTGGAGTCTCATCTCGAACGAAGACGTGTTGCACCAGTGGTATAAAGACTTGCGTGAACATTCTTGTCCACCATTAACCACTCAAGAGATCCATCGTATCGAAGCTCTCCTGAATCAGAGTGAGGAAACAGAACGAATAACCGTTTATTCCTCAGACATTTTCAAGCAAAAAGTCAGGATCGAATTGACAACGTATTATTACCTGTGAAGAAGAAAAAAACAAACACAAAACAATGGATACCTGGGAACTTTATTACCTTTTGAACCACAGTTCGTATACGTCTTCTTGGAATCCCGTCGTCTGTGCTAAAGATGAACTCCCTCATCGCAAACCTAAAGACCATCAAGCTTACGTGATCAACACGGACGACAGTCATCTCCCAGGAACCCACTGGGTAGCCGTCTACTTTCCTCAAGAAGGATGTGTGGAATATTTCGATTCGTACGGATTGCCCCCTTTGGAAGACGATATCATTGACTTTATGAGAAGAAATGCTCAGACTACCCGATTCAATAACGTGAAATTACAAGGCACAGATTCCTTGGTGTGTGGACAGTACTGTGTGTATTTTCTGCATCATCGGAGCCTGGGCTATTCCTTAGAACATTTAGTGACTCATTTCGATCCTCGTTCTTCTGCTAGAAATGATGTGAAAGTAGATCGATGGTTTTGTGACCATTATGTTTATCTTTTGTCTCAAGCTAGGAAACGTAGTGTCCATCAATGGCCTAATGATTTCCAACAGTGGAAATCACAATTTCATTCACAACGTTGTCAGCCCTGTTTAAAGTAGATTGTGAATTGAGAAAAAAATGTTTGTGATTTGAAAAAATTGTTTGATGTTATAGTGTTGGATTATTGTTAAAAATGTTAGAGTTGTTGTTTAGTGTTAAGTGATTTTTGAATAAAAAATGTTGTGTTTTGAAAAAATGCTTTTGTCTTTTGTTTAGCTATAAGAATGTTGAATTGATGCTCTTTCATTTCTTACTATCCCTCTCATGACAATCACTGAACGTTGCGAATCGAAAACCGTGTGGGGGATGTTTTCCTTCACGTCCGCGCTTTCACTTTAAGAACCGGGGTTGTTTCCAGTCTAACCATCCATTGTCGACTCATCCTCCTACGAAGATGTGCTCCAAACTAGCTAAGCTCAACGAAGCCTACGTGAATTTGCATAGGGTCAGACACAGTCTGATACCGAAGCCAGAAGAAATAGAGAATGTGAGAATGTTAAAAATCACTGAAGACCTGATAGAAGAGCTCTTCAGAGAAGAAATGAACAAGGAGAAAGAAGAATGGACAGAGAAGTACAGACTTCAGAGACAGCAGCAACAGCAGCAACAACAATAGCAGCAGCAGCAACAACCTGAAGCTGACAGAGGCTTTGTCGATTGTCGTATCGACACCAAAGAATTCTTCTTCTCTTTCCGAAGAAGCAGACCTATTGCCAGAAAGTCTATCCTCAGAGGACATCGCATTCTTAGAAACTAAAAAAGAATGCCATAGCAAAAAAAAAAACAAAAAAACCAGCCCTTTTCAGGGCTACCCAATACTCTAGAAAAGAAATAACTATTAATTTGCCAATGTGTGTAGGTAGAGTAGTGTGAAAATAAACACTAACTCTTTCTTTAAAAATTTTGAGGGTATGTGTTGGTGTGTTATTGTGTGTGTAAGTGATAAAGTAGGTTGGTGTGGATAGTAGATTAAAATGATGTTAGTTTGTTTTTTTTTGGGCTGCTTGAGGTGTATATTTGGGGTTAGATTGGATTGCTTTGAGTATGTGGATAGTCTATTGAAGTGATGGGTAGCATAAAAAAGTGAGCGAGTGTTTCTTTTAGGTCCGCGCGTTGTTGTTTTTTTTTTTTTTGGTCATGATCTAGGTAAGATGAATTTTATGTTTTTAGGGGATGTTTTCCTTCACGTTCGCGCTTTCAGTATAAATTGAAACTCGTTCGGCAGTCAAGCTACCCTTGTTGATTGATCAACACAGCCAGAAGAATGACTAGCAGAATAGTGAAACTGTTAGAACTCCAGATGCACCTGGAATATGCCAGGCGCATAGTAAACGAACTATCAGCGGAGGCTATAGTAGAAGAAGCAAGAGTAAAGAAGGAAGAGGAGGATAGAAGAGAGAGGGAAGAAGAGGAAAAGAAAAGAGAAGAGAGGATGTCGTTCAATATTCCCGAGACAGAGGATTGGGGTGTTGAAGCGAATCATCCTCCCTCTGCGCTTCCCAGAAGAAAGGTGAAAGAAGACTGGGGAAGAAGATGCGTGTGTGGCGCCAGGCCAGGAAGGTGCAACCATTAGATAGGTGCATCTGGAGTTTAAAAAAACAGCCCTTTTCAGGGCTACCCAATACTCTAGAAAAGAAATAACGATCAATTTGCCAATGTGAGTAGGTAGAGTAGTGTGTATATAAACACTAACTCTTTTTTAAGATAGTGTGAGGGTATGAGTTTGTGTGTTTGTGTGTTTGTGTTTGTAAGAGCTCAGGTATGTTTGTGTGAATAGTAGATTATGGGTTTCTTAGCGTATGTGAAGAGTATAGTTAGGGTTTGATTATATGAAATGAGAAAGTAGGGGGATGTTTTCCTTCACGTTCGCGCTTTAAGTATAAAACTAACAGTGTTAGCCATTGGAGCCCATTCTACGGAATAAGCAAACAAGAAGATGCCAGCAGCTTCAGCTTTGTACAACAACCTTATGGGAAGTTGGTATTGGATGGTGGATGGATTGAATGTAGCAGAAAGGCTTGAACAGGAATGGAGGCATGCAGTGACAAAAGACTTCGTCTCAAGACAAGTAACCAGCCTCCACTTAGCCATCGATATAGTAAAAGAAATGATAGAGGATGAGGAGAAGAGAATCAGAGGTTTAATTAACCCACCGTATGTGAAAGTGGGTAAGTTGAAAGAAGCGATAGTTTATGTGACAAGTGTAAGGTGTTTTTTAGAAGACATTGTGGAATGGACAGATTGGTCTTTTGTGAAGTGGGGCTTAGACAAGCTTAAGAAAGCGGAAGAAGTAATGAGGAATGTGCTGACCGAAGAGGTCAAGAAGATCAAAGAAAAGTGGTCAAAGGAAAGAAAAGAAGAAGAAAATAGAAAGAAAAAGGAAGAACTAGAGAAACTAAATGCAAACTGGATGAAAATCCAAGAGAAGTTCCGAGCCATGGGTCACCCGGACTGGTTGCCGGAAACAGAAAAGAAAAAGAAGAAAGGAATGATGGACAAAATAAGAGGATGGTGGAAGAAGTTAAGAAGTTAAAAGAAGAAGAAAAAACCCAAAGGCCCTTTTCAGGGCCCCCATATTTCTCGAAAAGAGATAGCCTTTCCATTGCCTACCCCTTTTTTAAAAAAATTTTTTAAAATTTTTTTAAAAAAAAAATCCCATGTTAAATTCCCCTTGTCCGTAGAGTGACCCACGATTTATTCCCATGTTCAATTCCCCTTGTCCGTAAAGTGACCCACGATTTATTCCCATGTTAAATCCCCTTGTCCGTAAAGTGCCCCACGATTTTTCTCCATGTTAATTTTCCCTTGTCCGTAAAGTGCCCCAAGGGTGTTTTTAATGCTAATTCCCATTGTCCGTAAAGTGCCCCCATTCACTACTGACGTCATCTTGTTTATATCATTGTTTATTTCATTGATCACTTAGAAACAACATGTTTAATGACGTAAGCAATGATATTGAATTCAGTTTGAATTCAGTCTGATGAAGCATTAAAGCGAAACCGGTCACACATTCTACGTGTTGGTGTTGTTTATTTTATAATTTATATATATATATATATATATATATATATATATATATATATATATATATATATATATATATATATATATATATATATATATTATATAAACTTAAATCCCTCGCTCTACTTACTCGTCCATTCATACATCCATCCATCCACACATACATACATTATGCATACGTGCACATATGCATACTTCTGTAAAATAACTGAATTAACGTACTCGGAATATTAACACACACACGCATATATATATATATATATATATATATATATATATATATATATATATATATATATATATATATATATAATTTCTGATTACATTCTCATACGTTGACGCGACCAGTTCATTTAATCAAATCGTATCAAAGTTTAATAAATTTTTACTTTTATTCGATTTGTTTTGATCATATTAAATGTGCCATGTGTTTATAACAAATATCATAAAAGTAGCTTGGACTTTTGCAAGTAGTAATACTTATTGCCTGTTTATTTTCTGCTTTTATATTTTCAGACTTAAACATAGCACGAGGAAAATCAACCGATCAAAGCTCAGTTTATATGGATGAGTCTAAAAGCTATGGAGCAGATTTGGCCGTTGACGGAAACAAATCTGGTAAATTTATTGACGGATCCTGTACAGCTACTGAATCTAATACAAAACTTCAAAACGTTTCATGGTCAGTGAACCTTGGCAGGGAGTACCTCGTTTCCTACATCAAGATCTTCAACCGTGAAGATGGTAAATGTTTTGTATTATTATATCCATTCACCAATACATATTAGATGCAACATATCAAGAGAGTCATGAGAGTATATGGTCGACTGTATACAATTTGGATCTCTACGGGAATAGGCAAAACCTCACATACCTCTCATAATTTTCTCATTTTTCTCTCATACATCTGTTTGATATTGTGGTCAAAATCGAACTCAAAAGTCAATTTGATTCCTAGATAGGTATAGTGTAATGAATAAATCATTGGAAGAGCTGGCTACAAGTTTAATTATGTGATGTCACATTTATAGAAACAAAACAATTTTTAGCCAAAAAGAATGTGAGGAAAGATATATATTCTTACAAATTATATGAATAACTTTGATAGATCTGATGACATCTTTCCGTCCTTATGTGCATTTTTTTCGTCATAAAAAGTGCCATCCCACAAGCAGACTATCAAGATGTTAACGTTGTGACAACGGAACTTCAATTTATGCACCATAAACGACCCACACGACAACTATACATCAAAGCACACTGTTACTGTGCCTTATATTTGATAAGGGTCTCGAAATGCATCTTTGAAGAATTAAAAGCTGGGTGCTGCAAACTAGCACAGTACTCCTGATTCGGCACACAAGGCATCTTTGAAAGTCATTAGAGTAGAGATATAAATGTTAACCAATTTCTATTTGTCTCATGTTAGTAGGTGGAATATCTATGAAAATCATGTATGTGATATATAAAGTAAACCATGTCATTGTGTATCTAGATTGTTACCAACTGTATGGCTAATTAATGACACAAAGACTAAAGTCTTAAAAGACAATTGTGTGTCATGGACGAACGCAATTACGTTATGTGGTAAGTAGAAGTCGATTGGCAGTATTCACACATGTCAAGGCTATTTTAAAGACCTGACATTAACCGTTGAAAAGTTAATATCACAAACTGAAAAACAGATATAACATTTACAGATAAAATCTTTGTAGATGCTGGAAAGGATTAGAAACAACCAGTGTGTGTGTGTGTGTATGTGTGTGATTTAGATTTTTAACGTATCTTTAACAATTTTCCAGTCATATCGCTACGACGTCTGCAGTGTGGCAGTTTAAAGATGCCTAGCACTGAGGCATCATGCCTCAGACATGTATGATGATGTCCCACCCAGTCACATTATCCTGACATCAGTCCGACCAGTCCTAACACTAACCTCTTAATGCCGAGCGCCTAGCGAGGCAGCTGTTAGTGCCATTTTTGTAAGTCTTTGGTATGACTCGGCCAGGGTTTTAACTAATGGCCTCCCGCATCCGGAGCGGACGCTCTAACCACTACGCCACCAGAGCGGTAGAAGCAAACAGTACCCAAGCAATTATATACATCGAAGATAGCGAACGGTATGTTATTAACTTCCGTCATCTTGAGATATATATCCAACATGTTTAAAACAGATTTATAAAGCCATCGTGTTTAACAAGGGACTAATGTTATGGCCCTATAATACTGATGTAAAGGCAAAAGCTACACGTGAGTTTACATTTATACTCTTACAATTCATGAATTATGCTGTAGCTGGAAAACGGATGGAAAATATGCAGAAGAGAACTAAAACTAAGACATGAGACATTGATCCATATACCAGAAAGACATCTTACTGGCAATGAAACTAATCACTGATGACGACTTGGTAGTGGTAAGTACGAAATGAAAGAGGTTTAGCTTATAAAAACCTATTTATCTTCGCTTCTGCATTAAATTGTTAAGTCAAGCAATAATGCTGCATTTATCATACACTTTGCCTACTACATTATGCAGTTTAGTATTCACTTTGCCAACTATTAAAGCTGGTACGTTATACAAGGATATGCTACAAAATGACAGACATAAATTGGTACTTTATTAGTGATTAATATCACTTTTTGATATTTTCAACAAGGTTCTAGACTTGTATATAGAGAATAAATGTATTATTCATATTGAGAAAAGTATGAACACAATTTGTTTATAAGAGCATGCAGTATTAAGTATGATGATGAATTTGGCTGCATTATCAACGTTTGATGACAAACGTTATTCCCATGATAATATAAATCTCTCAAGCGTTGGACATGTAGATCTTATGTAATTCAGAGCATAAGAAATGCTAATACTACATAGCTCGATACAGACCTAAGATCTTAAACTCTATATTGATGTCAGTCAAGAAAAAAGAAATTTCACCTACTGATAAACTAGCACCCGTAGTATCCATTTAAGCAGATATGTTTGACAGACTTGCATCTATTCTGTCTCAAAACTTGCATACAACCGTACACGTTTTCCTTATATTTATATTATCCTCGATCATTTAAATCATACCATTCTTAATGTCCTTGATCTTCAGGTTAAATATTATTATTATTATTATTATTATTATTATTATTATTATTATTATTATTATATACATATTGTTATGTGCGTGAAGAATATATCTTGCGCTTAAAAGTTATGAATGTTTCTGAGGATGTATGTACCAATATATGTAAAATGGGCGTTTAGCTGCTAAATAATGATCAGGGTATTTAGCGGTTGTTTCAATCTAGTATCCATTTTTATATTGCACAAATCAAAATACTTTCAAGGTTTCCTCTGAAACTATTGCAAGGAAGAAAGCAGAGAGTGAAGTATCGAGGATGTATGGTAGAGGAATGAGAAAGATATGGGAGAGTTATGAGAGAGGTAAGTGGGGTTTCGCTCTTTACCGTAGAGCCAACATATCTAATGCAGTCAAGTTTTGTTACTCCCTTGACTTAACTGACCATGTTTGTCTCTAAAAGACTGTTTTGCGCTATCAATTACCTTATTGGCTCCTTCTGCAGTTGCTTTTGTATGTTTCCCAATCAATTTCTCCTCCGGAATAAGTTTGGAAACATTAAATGAGCTTTGTTTTATGATGCTCTTATAAAGAACTAAATGTATCCTCCATAGTACATCTACATTTGAAAGTATCCGTTTAGTAGCACGTTAACTATATCGATATCGTATGTACATTCTTTACATTTGTGATATTTTTGTCTTTTCTCAACTCTTTCAACCATCGCTTCTTCTTCACTAAGATGTCCACTGCTGACCTTTGAGTCATTTTTCCATACTATAATTTCAAATGATACGTATACTATAGATAATACACATTGGCTAGATAACTGACATAATACAGAGTTCAAATAGTACAGATAGTACAGATACAGTAGTATAGAATATAGTATTCTGCGATACCAACTGGAGTAGCTGTAACTAACGTTCATAAGTTTATATGCACCAAGACATTTATACTTATGTTGGGTACAAAAACGGAACACGTCCTATCTATTAAACAGTATATGTTATGATTCATTTTCTGGAAATAGATGCTTTAAAATAAAATTACAGGAACCTCTTGTGCCATAGACCTTTCTAGGACCGTCCAAATTGCTACAGTATGCATTTTCATCCTACTAAAAGCTAAGATGCTTAATAACGTTAAACATGTCATTCACTATTTCTTTTTTAAATCCTGCTTTATATCAAGCATGCGAATCACTAGTCGGCAGGACATTCAGCAAGACATACTAAATATCGTTATAAAAGAGATGAACAGGATGCAGTACAGCAGATTGGCTCAATTATTGTTGCGATACTGCACACTCTCAAACGTTAAGCTTATTCACACTTCTGTAAAGTTCTCTCTAAATACACGTTCAACCTAACCATAAAACCAACATTAGAGAGTAGTGAATGGGGGCACTTTACGTACAATGGGAATTAGCATTACAGACCCCCCCTGGGTTAGATTACGTACAATGGAAATTTAACATGGCGAAAAATCGTGGGTCAGATTACGTACAAGGGGAATTAACATGGCGATAAATCGTGGGTCACTCTACGTACAAGGGGAATTTAACATGGGGAATAGAGTTTGGGCTTGTTTAGGGACAAGGGGAATGGAACATGGGATTTTTTTTTTTAAATTTTAAAAAAATTTTTTTTAAAAAAAGGGGTAGGCAATTCAAAGACTATCTCTTTTCGAGAAATATGGCTGGCCCTGAAAAGGGCCTTTGGGTTTATGTTAATATTAATATTAACATAGATGGCATCTCTCACATCTTCTTCTTCTTCTTAAACTCCTTCTAACTGCCGGTCCATACACAAGTACCCTCTTCAGACATCCTTGTCTTTCTATATAAACTCTCCTCATCCATAGACTTGTATCTGTCCTATCAACAACAGTCCACTTGGACCGGACATACATGAGCATGTCCGTCCTGAACATCATTGTTGACACAAGGGTTGAAGATTGAACGTCGGTCCACATCTTGAGGCTCCGAGAAACAGGTGAATCAATGCA
The DNA here is from genome assembly GCA_028554795.2 of Sinohyriopsis cumingii. NCBI lineage: Eukaryota > Metazoa > Mollusca > Bivalvia > Unionida > Unionidae > Sinohyriopsis > Sinohyriopsis cumingii. Next base: position 157,064,532 of record CM068824.1, read on the forward strand.
GTGAACGGCGCTTATTTATAGGCAGAGGTAGGATTGAAACGAATTGAGTTCATTCACCAATCCGAACACGCGTTACAAAATTCAGCCAGTCGCATCCAATCCGAAGAGAGCAGTCTGTGACGTCACGTAGTCAATATAGATTTGCTAGCGCTTGTGTGCAGTCAATCTATGCGACAGTGATTCAACATGACGGAAACTCAGAAAACGATCCATTGGGGTGCACCAGCAGGGGAGACTGCCCAAGGGAACCCGGACTTACTTTCAGAAGAGGTGAACTGGGATTTTGTGGATTTTCTCTCTTCGCAAGAATTTGTTCCGGAACCTGCGTTACCTTCTTCATTACCGCAAGTGGAGAATTTTAGACAGAGACAGAAAGAAGAATTGGAGAAATTTATACAACGACAAAAGGAAGCGGAACAGGCTTTTCTCCTACAGCAACAGCAACAAGAAGAAGAGGTAAGAAAAAAACAACAGCAGCAACAGCAAGAAGAAGTAGCAGCAAAGAAACAAGAGGGTGAAAATCAAACGGTCACGGTACTGTTGGACATTTTAGCGGAGTTAAGAAGTCTGAAACAAATGTATCAGACTTCTTTATCACGACCGAAGAGAATACGACCTTCCCGAGCCAAACATGTCAACCCTGTGACTAAGCCTACCGTACCACCCTTAGTGATTTCAACCCAATCATTATCATCATTACGCAGTCCAGAAGTAGGCCTTAGCCGTGGCAAAGGCATAAGGCAGTTAAAGTTGATTGCTTAAACTCACCCCTGCACCAAAAAAAGGCCCTTTTCAGGGCCACCCACATTTCTCGAAAAGAAATACAATTTCAATTTGCCAATAACTCAAAAAAAAAATAACTCACCCATTTTACCCTTATAGTACGTGTCTGTGTATGAGTGCGTGAGTGTAGCTTCTTATTTTAAAATCACAACTCAAAGACACTTACCTTATATCATTCATTTATTCTTTTCTCCATTTTTTACAATCCAATTCACAATTCACAACACAACACTTTAATAGAAAGTTCATTAACTTCTTCTTTCTCCTTGTTTACTCTCTCTGTTTTTTAAATTTCTTCACCGTCTTTTCCTCATTTTCTTCCCTTCTTCTTTTCTTCTTCTCCTGTTTCTTTGCCTCTTGTAAATAGAATTGTCTTTTTTCTTCCTCTTCTTCCTCTGAAGAATCCCTCTTTTCTTCCGAAGAATCCCTCTCTTCTTCTGAAGAATCCTTCTTTTCTTCTGACTCCTCTTGTTTCTTTTTTGGGCAATCTGGAGACCAATGTCCTTTTTCTTTACAATAATAACAGGTATCTTGACTTTTGTCTTTTTTAGTCCCTGTTTTTGTTCTTTTTTGACGGTCTGGACACTCTGAAGACCAATGCCCTTTCTTCTGACAGATATAGCAAGTATCTTGACTTTTATCTCGAAAGGAAGGAGAGTAGTCCGTAGGCTGGTCTGAAGAGAATTTTCTAATGACCCCTCGCAAAGCTCTGACGAAACGTTCCATCTGGTCAGTCTCTTCCATCGTTGTGCTCGGCTTGAGAGTGAAATGAATAGTGAAAGGATAAGACACACACCCTTTTATATACGCTGGTCTGCTATGACTATAAAGTAGCTCATGGTGTTTGAACTTGAGTCATTTGACTTTTTGCTTTCAAGATGAAACGATCCCATTCATTTGAGAAGAAAGAAGAAGAAAGTAAGAGGCAGAAACGTGATCTATCGCCTCGTACCAGGGCTGAAATCTTGGCACAAATTCATGCCAGTGATTTTGAAGAGGACATGAGTGAACCAGAATCAGAACCCTCTAAACCAAGTTCACCACCCTTAGTCAACCCTGAAAAGTACTATTCCATTCGAGAGACGGAAAAGCGCTCCTCTAGAAAATTTAGAACCACGGCTTACAAATACACAGTGAAGTTTAAAGATTTCAAGGCTGAAGTGCCGTTAGAGAAAGCAGAAGTGTTCATCACTGAGGTGTGGGATTCTTTGCTCACTGCACTCAAGCAGCAATGTCAACCCAAAGAAGACGATCGCTTGAGACTTTCCATACAACACGACGGTTTGAAATCCCCTGTTTGGATCGAGTTTAGCACCCCTGCAGAATTGACCGCTTCCAAAGTCATGGACAAGATTCAACACGTGCAACAATCTAATGACCAGTTTGACATCACCGATGGAAAAGCCACATTGGACATGACCCACGTCTCTCCTCCTCAAGGAACAGGACGCAAAAAGATGTTATTGGTGGACGACCTTCGCAACACCAAAAAGAGTCTCGTCCGAATTAACAACTCTCATGACCAGATGTGTTTAGCCCGTGCCATCGTGGTGGGACGAACCTATGCCGACAAGAACGACACGGTAGAATGGAAAAGAACCTGGAACACTATTCAACGTTCCCATCGAGCCAAACAACGAAACGAAGCAGAACTCCTGTTGCAACAAGCTGGCCTGTCCAAAGACACACCCTGTGGCATTCCTGAGATGCAAAAATTGCAAGATGCCCTAGCTCCACGCTACACCTTAAAAGTGCACCCTCAAGAAATGCGCGGGCCTCTGTTGTTTCGAGGCCAACATTTTAAGGACGGAAAATACATTCACGTTTATCATCACGATGACCATTTCGATACGATTACCAGTATCACCGGATTCCTGGGATACAGTTATTACTGTGAGAAATGTGACCATGGTTATAGTAATCGAGAGCAACACAAGCATTGTGGATCGAAATGCTCAGGATGTTTGGCCTCTTTACCCTGTCTGAGCGAAGAACCAGTGCCTTGTTCGACTTGTCTGCGCACGTTTGTTAGCCCTACTTGTTACCAACAACATCTGAAGACGCAAGGTTCACAGCAGAAATGTGCTTGTCAACTCCTGAGATTGTGCCCTACGTGTGGACAAGGCATACGTACCAATAGTACCAAGGCACACGTATGTTCAGGAAAAAAGAAATGTCACATTTGTCACCACATCGTGGACTTGGAACACCAATGTTACGTGCAAAAATACCAACCTCCACCAGAGAAAGAGGACAGTCACAAGAAGAAAGGCAATTTCATCTTTTTCGATTTCGAATGCATGCAAGAGACCGGTATTCACATTCCTAATTTCTGCGTGGCTCATCGAGCGTGCGAGAAGTGCATTCAAGAACCTATCTTCAGTCATTGCCCTCACTGCAGCAAAATTCCTGGAGGGCGTGAAAAAATCTTTCGGGGACCAAACACGTTAGCCGATTTTGCCCAATGGGTCTTAGACCCCATCGACAAGACGTGGAGCCAAGAGGACATCGAACTTTACGGAGATTGTCATCGTCATGCCACAGTGATGGCTCACAATTTCTCCGGATACGATGGACAGTTTCTTTTGAGGTACTATACGGAACATGGCACCGAACGTCCTAAAGTCACTTTGAACGGAGCCAAAATCATTTTCATGCAAGTGGGACAAGTGCAGTTTAAAGATTTGATGAGTTACTTGGCCATGCCTTTGAGTCGGATGCCTAAAACGTTTGGAATGACAGAAATGGCTAAAGGGTACTTTCCACACTTTTTCAATACGGAAGCCAATCAACACGCCGTTCTACCCCATTTACCTGAGGCTCACTATTACGACCCCGACAACATGCGTACCGAACAACGAGAAGCTTTCTACGCTTGGTATCAGGCTCACGCGTCTGACCCCTTCGACTTTCAGGAAGAAATGTTAAAGTATTGTCGTTCCGACGTGGACATTTTACGGCGTTGCTGTGGAAAATTTCGAGAACTGTTCATGGAACACGGAGGGGTCGATCCTTTGAAAGAAGCTTGCACCATTGCCAAAGCGTGTTCCTTAGTGTATCGACAACGATTCATGCCTGAAAACACCGTGGCTGTCATCAGTCCTCAAACGACCCACTTTGTCAAACGTCAATACTCGGTCAAAGCCCTACGTTGGTTACATTACTTGTGCGACAAGGAAGACAAGTGGATTCAGCATGCCCGCAACGGAGGAGGCGAAAAGACCATCGGAACGTATTCGGTCGATGGTTGGGACTTAGAAAACCCCAAGATCGTGTACGAGTTTAACGGTTGCTTATTTCACGGATGTCCCGTCTGTTACCCTGACCGTGGCACTAAAAATCAGTTTTTACAACGAACCATGGAAGACTTGTACCAGGACACTTGTCAGCGACGCCTAAAGTTAGAACAGCAAGGATACCAAGTGGTGGAAATGTGGGAACACGAGTACGATCACCGTATGAAAACCGATCCCGAGTTTAAACGCCTCGTGGAAAGTTACCAGTTCATGGACCCGCTGAACCCGAGGGATAGTTTGTACGGAGGAAGGACCAATGCCACCTGTTTGCTGTACCAAGCCGACGAAGAGAAAGGAGAAGAAATCAAATACTTGGACGTGTGTTCGCTGTATCCCTACGTGTGCAAATATTGTCGCTTTCCCGTAGGGCACCCGCAATTGCTGACGGAACACATCGACCTGAAAAACATTCGACAATACGAAGGCTTGATCAAGTGCAAAGTTTTGCCTCCCACGAACCTATACCATCCCGTCTTACCTCACCATTGTCAAGGCAAACTGATGTTTCCATTGTGCCGTACTTGTGCCGAAACGTGCAACCAAGACCAACCTTGTCAGCACAGCCAGGAAGAACGGGCCTTGACGGGAACCTGGGTCAGCGTAGAATTGTTCAAAGCTCTGGACATGGGATACCAACTGTTAGAAGTGTACGAAATTTGTCACTTTCCCAAGACACAACAATACCGCAAGGGTGACCCTACTCAGAAAGGCATTTTCGCCGACTACGTGGATGCCTTTTTGAAACTGAAGCAAGAAGCCAGCGGCTATCCTTCCTGGTGTCACACTCCCGAAGACCAAATACAATTCAAAGAGAAATACCGGGAACAAGAAGGCATCACTTTAGACCACATCGAGAAAAACGAAGGCAGGCGGTCGTTTGCCAAAGTGATGTTAAATTGCTTGTGGGGTAAAATGGCACAACGACCGTGTTTACCCAAGACGGAATATTTGACAGAACCTTCCCGCTACTTTCAGATGATTCACGACAAAACCAAATACATGAAACACGTGGACGTCGTTCGTGAGGATTTGATCTTGGTCAATTACGAAGAAGATCTGGACTTTGTACAAGACGACCCTTTTGGAAATGTCATCATTGCGGCTTACGTGACAGCCCATGCTCGCTTAAAATTGTACGAAGCTTTAGAACTGTTAGGGGAACGCGTCCTGTACTTTGACACGGACAGTTGCATTTACATCCATCACCCGATTCAACATCACCCTAACATCGAAGGAGACCGTTTAGGAGCCTGGACAGACGAACATCCCGACGACAAGATTCTAAGTTTCGTCAGTGGTGGTCCCAAAAATTACGGCTACGAATACCGGGACAAACAAGGAGAAGTGCACACGACGTGCAAAGTGAAAGGACTGACTCTGAATTATCGTACCAGTCGAGTGGTCAACTTTGGGGTATTGAAAGCAGCCTTGCAATCGGGAGAGGATGGAAACTTTAAAGTGACCACTTACCAACCGAACAAGATTGTACGTTTACCCACTTACCACATCGTCAGTCGACCTTTGGAAAAAGTTTATCAAATCGTGTACCAGAAGCGAGTTCGACTTCCCAATCATTTCACCTTACCGTATGGACACGTTGGTATAAAACATTGGTTGTAAGAGGATAGTTACCCCACCAGAAAGATGACTTCGCCACAGCAAGAATCGAGTGAGAAACCCGATGAGAACTCCAAGTTCAAACCCTACCATTTTCCAATCTTCTTACCTGACTATTGTGATTGTGCCCGTCGATTGGACACGTTTCAGAAATGGCCTACGGATAGGGAAGGATTACCTTCTTCGCATGTTTTAGCTAGAACAGGATTTGTCTACTTGGGACCTGAGTCAAGATTGGGATACGAGGTACAGTGTTTCGCTTGCGGACTGAAGTTACGAATGGATCTATGTATCTATAAAGATTCAGCTATTCTGGAACATACTCGATGGTCTCCGCACTGCCCTTACCTTTCTATGGCCTTTCCACCCATTACACTACGGTACAATGTTGACGGTACCTTAGAGACGGTACCTTCCGAAACAAGACATAAAAAACGTAAAAAAGGAAAGATGTACAAGCTGGAGACTGCATTGAGACTAGTATAAAAAGGGGCTATGGTCAAGATCGATAGTTCATTGTGACTACCAAGACCGAGCGAACAAGATGAATACTTTGAAAAAGACATCGTTTCAGTTTGGGGATTGTAAAAAAGTTGTATCTTCCTCTAGTGTGACTAATACTGGATGGATAAGACCCATGCATTGCGACGGAAAATGTCCGGAAGGAAACTGCGATTGTCCATGTGGTTACCATTGTAATTGCGTAACGGAGTTTGCAGACGAGTGCGATTGTGAGCCTTGCGATGGGACCGATGCTGTACGTTGTGACCTGAGCGATGCCGTAAAGCATCATGGGAACTTTGTTCTCACTGCCCCTGTCATGGAAAGTGATGCTGTGCGTGTCAAACCTGAGGGATGCGAAAGCGATGCCGCTCGTCCTCTTAGACATTTTACTGGGTTTCGTTTTAAAGGGGAATGTTCACCTTCACGTCTACCCCCCTACGGATGTCATCCAGCCCTGAGCAAACTCCTGTTCCTGTCACCCAACCCTCATCGAAACGAACCTGTGAAAGACGAATATTCGTTTCCTGTGCGTTTGTCGGAATACTGCGACTTTGAAAATCGTCTTCAATCGTTCAAAGGAAAATGGCCAAAGTATCTGGGAGGACCGACCCCCGAAGAATTAGCCAGAGCCGGATTTTTCTACTTGGGCGAAGGAGATAAAGTCAAGTGCTTCAGTTGCGGTGTGTCACTTCACCACTGGGAACCGCAAGATTCGGCCTACGTAGAACATGCTCGATGGTCACCGAATTGTCATTACTTACCTTTAGTGGGACCGAGACATTGAAGTAACTTTTTACCATAATAATCTGTTCATGGATACTTTACAAGAGAACATTCGTGCTTTGCCTGTGGAGTTGAGAGAACGCATTTATCGAGAGCTGGTCAAAATACAAGTGAAACGTAAAGAACAATTGCATCCGTTACGTCACCGGTGTTTAAACCACTGGTACCTGAAGGCTATACAAGGACTGATTCAATTGAAAGTGTTCCATTGGACAGACATTGATCAACGATCCTCTAGTTTTAAAAAGGATTGGTTTGGTATGGACGATTGTAGTTACATCATTGTAAACGTACTGCATCGAATTCCAGAGGAAGAGTTAACGAATTACCAACATCTTAAACACAATGTCAACTTGGTGAAAGAGGAAACTTCTGAACGAATTGTAATGTGTAGATTAGTGACTCAACGATTTAAATTCGACACTGAAGTGAAACCATGTTTGTGCAAAGAGTACATTTCTTGTGTCAGACCAAAGAGGATTTAGTATGACCTATTCATGGATACTTTACAAGAGAACATTCGTGCTTTGCCTGTGGAGTTGAGAGAACGCATTTACCGAGAGCTGGTGAAAATACAAGTGAAACGTAAAGAACAATTGCATCCGATACGTCACCAGATCTTTAACCACTGGTACCTGAATGGTATAAGAGAACTGATTCGTCAGAAATTCTTTCAATGGTCAGACCTTGTTCAAAACTTTGAGGTCGCTAATGATCGACATGTTCATGATTATGGTTACTTCGAGATTCACCTACAGCAATACATTGAGGAAGACAAGTTAAAGGATTACCAACATATTTTACGTGGAATCTACTTAGAGGAAGAGGAAACACCTAAACGAACTCTGACGTTTCGGTTACAGTATGCAAGATTTAGATTCCCTACTGGAGAACGAAGATCTCTGGCTAGAAAGTACGTCTATTGCATCCGAAAAAAAGAGAATATAAAAACAGGCTGCCATGCCACGGTTTATGTCACATGTCATCCAACAGATTCCGTGGAAGGAACTCAATGACCATATTCAAACCGTGGATCATTACCATCGATTATTACAAGAACTGTATCCATTCAATTTGGGACGACAAGTGGTGTGTGTCTTAGTGACTTGTTTTCTGGGATTTCGTTTACCAGCCGATTCTTTGTGGACTCTTTACGATCAGTACTTACCACCTCCATGGCCTTAAATGGTCACGAAAAACTCCTTTTGCTCAAAGCCTTGCGGTTTCATCTGGATACTTCTCGACCTCAACAGGAAAAAAAGATTCGTCAACTTTTAGCTACCCAAGACGTGTATGACGATGTGTGTGTAGCTTGTGACTTACACCCTCATTGGACAGATGTTCGTGACTGGAAAAAGGGGGGTTTTGAGGCTTGGACCCAAGAAGTGGCCCAGTATGCACAAGAGTTGTTCAAGGAAAAAAGTTACTTTTCAACCTGTGTTAGTGACGGTGCCAGAAGAACCCGTCACCGAGAACAACCACTCGCTTCAGGACAGGACTGTCATGGACATTCCTGAAAGGTCATAACGGGAGGACACTTGTGTGACAATACCTCATGTAGAGACTGTAAGAACATTACACACTGTCCCTAGGACATCTTGGTTAACCAAAACATGTTGTACAGACACTTGTTTATATTCCACTTTGATCGCTTTGCTGTGTTTTATATTCCTGTACATCACTATTTGGGTTGTATGTATTTTTGTCTTTCGTGTTCATATTTGAAACATTCAATAAACGTGTTCTGAAAAAGTATATAAACTCTTGTCTTGTTTGTTTTTCGTGTCACAAGTGACATTTCTCACACCATGGCTACCTCTGCTGTCTCTGCTCCCTCTTCCTCTACTGTCAAAGTCATCGACGAACACTTAGATCGTGCCAGTTGGGAGGCTTTGTATCTTCGCCATCCCTTTAACATGCTCATTGCTGGACCTAGCGGTTCAGGCAAAACCGAATTCGTCAAACGTTTGATCGAACATAAACATCATTTGATCGATCGACCCCCTCAACGGATCGTGTGGTGTTACAAAGAGTGGCAATCGGCGTACAGCCTCTTGCGAGAAAGTCAAGGCGATTCCATCGTGTTTGTGGAAGGCATTCCTAAAGAAGACGATGGCATCGTCTCTGACTCCCGTCTAACCCATTTGGTCATTTTCGACGACATGTTAGGAGAAGACGAAGAAGAAATTAAACTGTGGTTCACGCGCAAAGGGCATCACCGTAATGCCAGTGTCGTTTACATCACCCAAAATTTGTTTCAACAAAGTAAAGCCCATCGCACCATCAGTCTCAATGCGCATTACGTGGTCTTGTTTAAAAGCCCTCGAGATAAATCGCAAGTGCAAGTCTTAGCCAAACAGTTAGGAACGCCTTGGCTTACTCAGGCGTACGACGATGCCACTCAAACTCCACACGCCTATTTGCTCGTCGATTTGAAACCTACGACCCCCGAGGATTTGCGATTTCGTACCCACTTGTTTCACCACTGGTGCCAAGACGGAGGGCCTGTCCTGTACACGTCTCCGTCCTCGACTTCATTTCACTCCCCATGAAAAAATCTATAAAAACCTCAGACCCTTTTTCGTCTGTCTCACACAGTGTGAACATGACGTCCCTTCAGTCGCATCTTCCCGTCAAATTGATTCGTGCCTTGTATGGCATCAGCCGAGAAAAAGATCCACAAACACGAGCTCGTGTCTTAGAAGCTAGTCTCAAAGAAGTCTTACGATGGTTCACGGTGACGGCACGTCAATTACTCCAAGGAATCATTCAGATTCCTCATCAAACCCAACGCTTTTTCGATCGAAACAAAGTCGCTTTGGTCCAACTGGCCGATCCCCGCATCGACACTCAAACCAAAAAACAAATCATTTTGAAACCTGGAGGGAGCGGTACTCTAGGAGGGGTCATCATTCGCTCACTCTTAAGATGGGATCCTAATGCCCCCAAAGTTATCCCTAAGACAAAAGTCCAACGAAGCCCCAAGAAGAAAAAGAAAAAGACCAAGTCCCCACGAAGAACTTCTCCAGTGGCGGGACCCTCCTCTTACCAGACACCACCACCATCACCCCGGAAAAAGAAAAGAAGCCCCAAGAAAAAGAAACAGAGAAAAAGTCCACAGAAGAAAACTAGTCGCAAGAGAGGCACTTCGGCCAGGACGCAACCTTACACTCGCAAGCCACGACCTGCCACAACGTCTCCGGCAGCCTCACGTTTGTCCACTTCTCCGTTGATGTCACCAGGAACTGAAGAGTACTTGGAGACGTTGGTTACACCAAGAACTTCTCCGTTGATGACCCCCAAAAGAACTTCCCCAGTGGCAGGACCTTCCAATTTAGCGGCAGTGGCTGCTGCTCACAAAGTACCTTCTCCCAAAATCAAAGTTCAAGAAAGATCGGGCATGTTACAAAGTTTACTGGATTTGTCCAAGCAAGAACTGGCTCGATTTAGTCCGTTACGTACCCCTGCACGACGTGTCATGCCTGTCCTCAAACTGATAAAACGTAAAGACAATCAGTGGCGACGCGTTCCAGTATAAAAAAGGCCTGTGACCGAGTAGGGTATCAGTGTTTTTAGGTGCTCCTAAAGACTCAAAGATGTCACCCTCCAGAAAACCCCAAGGAAAGAAAAGGAAAGGACTACCACCACGTTTAGCCAAACATGGGGACCTGTTATCTGTCCTGTCCAAAGCTTCTCCACCCCTACGAAAAAAACTCATTCAAACGGCCTCCAAAGAGGTCATCGATACCGTGTGCGAATGTTGTTTGAACGTTTTGAAAGGCACGATCCCTTTGTCCAAACACCAGAAACAATGCTTAGGCAAACATCGTCACGTTCTTCGGAAAATGGTTCAAAAGAAAATTCCCATTCGTCAAAAAAAGAAGATGTTGGTCCAACGTGGAGGCATTTTACCTCTCTTGTTAGGCCCCATACTGAAAGGAGTCTTGGGAACCATGTTGGGAGGACTGGTGGGAGCAAGATAAAAAGGCCTTCGGAAGTCCCAAGATCTCAGAATTCACCCCTGACAACCCCATGGAAGGACGAAAACTAGCTTTAGTGCCTTACAAACGATGGATGGAATACCATCGGTGGCAAGAACAACGCACCCCGCATTTACCTCCCAATCCCAATTTGAGCGAGATGTCCCAGTTACAACACGAATTGCAATCCTTGCTGGATCGCCAAGATTTGTCCGAAACAGAAAAATCGCAAAAGTACGGTCAACTCTTGCAACGACTGCAACTCTTTCACCAGAAAGCTTTAGACGAAACAGCTCTACCCACTCTGAAAGATTTTAAGACCTTGATGAAAAGTCCAGCACCATCACCAGTACCAGTACCAGTGACCAAGACAGAAAAAGGAAAAGAAGAAGAAGAAGAAGGGTTTCAAACTCCACCAGAAAAAGTACGCAAGTTAACAACACCACCTACCTCCAGAATTGGATGGATTAAAAAGATGATGGCCACCCCTTCTTCCTCACAAGAGAAAAAGAAGGTGAAGACAGAAGTGAAGACAGAAGTGAAACAAGAACCGATATCCCCCGCTCAGACATCCTCCTCCTCTTCGACACCTATTGCCGGTCGCACACGCAAAGCCTTGCAATCCAAGAAAATACCCCAAGAGAAAAAGAGTAGCCTCTTCCAAGAGTGGGTGCCTTATTAACACACCAACACAAAAATGGAAAAAGTCTTAGCCAGCATTTACTACGATCCCTCGCATCCTGCAGGTTACGCAGGAGTTCAAAAATTGTATCGTGCTGCCAAAACTCGACTGAAAAGTCTCCGTTTACCTCAAGTGCAACGATGGTTACAAGAACAAGCTACCTACACTTTACACAAACCCATTCGACGCAAGTTTGCCAGAAGTCGCACCCGAGTGGAAGGCATCGATCATCAATGGCAAGCCGATTTAGCCGATGTCTCTCATTTGGCCAGCTACAATCGTGGTTACAAATATTTGTTTTGTGTCATCGACGTCTTTTCCAAATTTGCCTGGGTCGTGCCTTTGACTTCCAAATCGAGCAGCGAGTTAGTGCGAGCCCTGCAACGGGTGTTGAAACAAAGCGGTCGTCGCCCTCTTCGATGGCAAACGGACAAAGGCACCGAATTTCTGAACCAAGCTTTCCAAAAAGAATTAAAGAAACGTGACATTCATTTTTTTACCACCGAGAATCCCGAAACCAAAGCCAGCATCGTGGAACGTTTTCAACGCACTTTGAAAGAACGCATGTGGAAATATTTTACGCATCACCACGCTCTGAAGTACATCGACATCTTACCGCACCTGGTGCAAGCGTACAACCAATCTTACCATCGAAGCATCGGACGTGCCCCGCAAGACGTGACTCCCGACAACGAAGTGCTGGTGTTCGAGCGCCTGTTCGGTACATCCCCGACGAGGGCTGTCCCCAAGAAAAGTGGAGAGTTGACCGTAGGAGATTGGGTGCGCATTGGCAAAACCAAACGCACTTTCGACAAAGGTTACTTACCTAACTGGACGACCGAACTGTTTCGCGTCACTGGACGAGTACATGGCCGTCATCCTGCCGTCTATAAATTGGAAGACATGAACGGAGAAGTACTCAAAGGAACGTTTTATTTGCCCGAGTTACAACGTGTCACCAAAAAAGAAGACGACGTGTACGACATCGAAAGCATTCTCGAACGCAGAACCCGTAAAGTAGGCAAACGACGTGTCAAAGAAGTCAAAGTACGTTGGAAAGGATATCCACCCAGTTTCGATTCTTGGATCGACGCTTCGCAAGTCATCGACTATAAAAAGAAGAAGTGACCATCATGCCCTTTCACACATCAGACGCAGCTACGTCGACCAGTCCTTCTTCCCCTAGTTCTTCTGTGCAAGATTTACAAAAACAACCCTTGTGGGTGTGGTGTGGAGAACGTGTGCCTAAAACGCAAATCGTCTTTTTCTGCCAAATCTTCGTGGTGTATTGTGTCATCGGGGCAGCCATCGCCAATTTGAGTTTGCAACAAGGAGACAAACAATTGTGGACCATTTTATTGAGCAGTTGCATCGGTTACCTGCTTCCCAATCCCTCCCTGAAATTCTCCTCGAACGGGAACGTTGTGTCCAGTGCCAGTGCCAGTCACCACTCCAACAACCACAACCAGAACCCCATTTTGGGCGGAGACACGCCTCTGACATCCACTAACCCCTCGGACAGCCACAGAACTCTGGAATTATGAGTCACCAAAACCAATTTTACTTAACTTTACCCAGTGACAGTTCCATGGAGGTGTTTCCCAACAACACGTTGTGCTGTTACACGGCCAAATTACCTCAAGCCATCCCCTTAGATCACGAAGCCCATTGGGAAGTGGCTTTAGTAGAAATGATTCACCCGACCCAAGTCCTCAATGTCATTCCCCAGCAAAATTGTTTTCAGGTGGAAGTTCATGACAAACAATTGCAAGAGGAGTTGGATAAGACTAGCACATATACCAATAAAACCTATGATGAGAAAACTAAAACGTGGACCTACAACTTGTCCATTCTCCCAGGCTATTATTTCAGTGGTCATCATTTGGTCAGCGCCATAGCCTCCAAGTTTAATGGTGTGTTTGGGGAAGTTTTTAAGAAGGATAATGCCAATGTCAAGAACAAAAGTGTCACCATGGAGTACCACAAAGTAGCTCGTCGCTTCTTGATGAAATTTGAGCGAAGTAAAATCGTCTCCATTATATTTTGTCCTGAATTGTTTGACATGTTGGGCGGGGACATGGAACTGAGGAAGAAATTAGAACAAAAAACACCACCCGAATTACCAGTCATTTACGACAACGTGACTTTTGGCCAGTATTTTCGTACCCCGGTAGAACTGAACCAAGGACTGAATTTGATCTTTGTGTACTCCGATGTGGTGGAATACAACGTGGTGGGACACATCTCCGTGCCGTTACTGCGTGTCATTCCTTTCAAAGTGGATTCTGCCACGAACGCTGACGAGGAAGGTGGAAACACTTACCACGTCCACCGCGAATTTGTCCATCCTCACTATTTGCCGGTCAGCAAGTCGTATTTGGACACGGTCAACATTACTATAAAAGGAGATTTGGGACAAAATATTTCATTCACCAAAGGAAAAGTCACGGTGAAACTCCATTTTCGAAAACGGTTCTCTCACGACTCGTAAGTCATGTATCCAGTGTACCAAGGGGTGGCTCGACAGCGAGGACACGGTTTAGGAGACATGTTAAAATCGGCCTTTCGTTCGGTGGCCCCAGTGTTGAAACCGATGGTGACACGCGGATTGCACGCCTTGAAAGATGCGGCACTGACACAAGGCAAAGAATTTCTCCAAAATGTCATCATCGACAAACAAAACCCTAAAGAAGCCTTCATGAGGGCTGGCAAAAATGTCTTGCTGCAAACGGGCAAAGACATTTTGGGCCGACGAGACACACCTATAAATGCCCTGCACGCTACCGAGTCAAGCATTCAGCAAGGACAAGGCAGAAAGAGACGACGAAGAAGAAAACACCCTTTCACCAGACTTCAAGCGAGAAAGGCCAAGAAAAGAAGAACTGTTCGAGACTTAGACGTTTTCGATTATTGAAACACAGCAACAACAAAAAATGATGCACCGAGAGTCTTGCGCCTGTTCCAAGACGGAACTGGATCTGTTTGCCATGCCCCCCACCATGATGACCATGCAAGAATCCCAATGGGTGGAATTTAATCCCATCTCCACACTGACCGATTCCGCTCCCATCGAGTTTGAAATCAAGGGGCAGCCCGAAGATTACATCGATCTGAATAGCAGTTACTTGTACTTGAAAGTCCAAGTTCTAGAAAAAGATGATAGTGGAGTAGATGACGCTGACGAAATAGCTCCCGTCAACAATTTCATGCATTCCTTGTTCAGCTCAGTGGATTTGTACTTGAATAACAAACTAGTCAGCAGCAGCATGGATACTTACCCTTACCGTGCCTACTTGGAAAATCTCTTGACGTACGGAATAGATGCCAAGGATAGTCATCTCAATGCCTGCGTGCTGTGGGTAGCTGACGAAGCGAACAAGTTCGAAAAAACAGATGGAAGCAATCCCGGCTTTGAGGCAAGAGAAGAGAAAATCTTAAACAAGAGGAGTTTAGAACTGATGGATCGTTTGCATTTGGACATGTGGTTGCAAGAGAAATATTTGCTGAACGGGGTGAATGTCCGCTTGAGACTGAATCGCAGCAGTGCCGCTTTCCATTTGATGGCTGCTGATTCTGCTAAGGCTCCTAAAAGCATAATCCAAGAAGCCAAACTCTACGTACGACGCGTAGAAGTGTTACCTAAAGTGGCAAACGACATCAGTCAGACGTTGAGCAGAACGACCGCCAAGTATCCCATCCGACGTGTGGAAGTGAAAACGTTCACCATTCCCGCTAACCTTCAATCCATAACCGAAGATCATCTGTTTCAAGGACAGTTACCCAAGCGTTTAATCCTTGGTATGGTCACGAATTCAGCCTTCAACGGAGCCTTCACTGAAAATCCTTTCAACTTTCAACACTTTTTAGTGAAGAAAATCGAAGTCAGTCGTGATGGCAAGACCTTGTGTACCCGACCTTTCGAACCTAACTTTACTGACAAGAACAAAAATTACTTGAGATCGTACTTGTCCCTGTACGAAGCCACCGGCCAGTTAGGAACCAACACCAGTCACGGCATTGAGTATGACGATTATGCAGGAGGCTATGCTTTGTGGGCTTTCGATTTCACTCCAGACCAAGGCAGCGACGAGGGACATTTCCACCCTATAAAATCTGGCCAGATTCGTGTGGAACTTCAGTTTGTAAATCCTCTACCAGCGACAGTGAACGTCATCCTGTATGCAGAATTCGATAATACCATAGAAATCAACAGTTTGAGAGAAGTCATTCTAGATTATTAGAAAGCCATGGAAGACTGTTATCCCTCTTTACCTAGTGGAGAAACTTTGGAGATGGAATGTAAGGAGACCGTGGAAGGAGAAGAATCTCAAGACAAAGACGAAGAAGATATCATGATGAAGTCGAGATGGCCAGAACAAGAAGCCCATTTAGTCTCCTGTTTTGCCAAACACTTGGTCGACAAAATAACGGAATTGATCAAGAAAAATTGCTATGGATGTCAAAACGATCATCCCAGTCAAATTCAACACGATAAATGCCTGATGTTAAGTCAAGAAGAAAAATTGGACGAGTATCTGGACGAAGCTTGGAGTCTCATCTCGAACAAAGACGTGTTGCACCAGTGGTATAAAGACTTGCGTGAACATTCTTGTCCAGCATTAACCACTCAAGAGATCCATCGTATCGAAGCTCTCCTGAATCAGAGTGAGGAAACAGAACGAATAACCGTTTATTCGTCAGACATTTTCAAGCAAAAAGTCAGGATCGAATTGACGACGTATTATTACCTGTGAAGAAGAAAACAAACACAAAACAATGGATACCTGGGAACTTTATTACCTTTTGAACCACAGTTCGTATACGTCTTCTTGGAATCCTGTCGTCTGTGCTAAAGATGAACTCCCTCATCGCAAACCTAAAGACCATCAAGCTTACGTGATCAACACGGACGACAGTCATCTCCCAGGAACCCACTGGGTAGCCGTCTACTTTCCTCAAGAAGACTGTGTGGAATATTTCGATTCGTACGGATTGCCCCCTTTGGAAGACGATATCATCGACTTTATGAGAAGAAATGCTCAAACCACCCGATTCAATAACGTGAAATTACAAGGCACAGATTCCTTGGTGTGTGGACAATATTGTGTGTATTTTCTGCATCATCGCAGCCTGGGCTATTCCTTAGAACATTTAGTGACTCATTTTGATCCTCGTTCTTCTGCTAGAAACGATGTGA
Organism: Sinohyriopsis cumingii; assembly: GCA_028554795.2. NCBI lineage: Eukaryota > Metazoa > Mollusca > Bivalvia > Unionida > Unionidae > Sinohyriopsis > Sinohyriopsis cumingii. Next base: position 157,081,374 of record CM068824.1, read on the forward strand.
AAGTAGATCGATGGTTTTGTGACCATTATGCTTATCTTTTGTCTCAAGCTAGGAAACGTAGTGTCCATCAATGGCCTAATGATTTCCAACAGTGGAAATCACAATTTCATTCACAACGTTGTCAGCCTTGTTTAAAGTAGATTGTATTTGAAGAAAAAAATGTTTGTGATTTGAAAAAAATTGTTTGATGTTATAGTGTTGGATTATTGTTAAAAATGTTGTTGTTTAGTGTTAAGTGATTTTTGAATAAAAATGTTGTGTTTAGAAAAAATGCCTTTGTCTTTTGTTTAGCTATAAGAATGTTGGATTGATGCTCTTTCATTTCTTACTATCCCTCTCATGAACGTTGCGGCTCGAAAACCGTGTGGGGGATGTTTTCCTTCACGTCCGCGCTTTAACTTTAAGAACCGGGTTGTTCCCAGTCTAGCCATCCATTGTCGACTCATCCTCCTAAGAAGATGTGCTCCAAACTAGCTAAGCTCAACGAAGCCTACGTGAATCTGCATAGGGTCAGACACAGTCTGATACCGAAGCCAGAAGAAATAGAGAATGTGAGAATGTTAAAAATCACTGAAGACCTGATAGAAGAGCTCTTCCGAGAAGAAATGAACAGGGAGAAAGAAGAATGGACAGAGAAGTACAGACTTCAGAGACAGCAGCAACAGCAGCAACAACAGCAACAGCAGCAGCAGCAGCAACCTGAAGCTGACAGAGGCTTTGTCGATTGTCGTATCGACACCAAAGAATTCTTCTTCTCTTTCCGAAGAAGCAGACCTATCGCCAGAAAGTCTATCCTCAGAGGACATCGCATTCTTAGAAACTAAAAAAGAATGCCATAGCAAAAAAAAAACAAAAAAAAAAAACAGCCCTTTTCAGGGCTACCCAATACTCTAGAAAAGAAATAACGATCCATTTGCCAATGTGTGTAGGTAGAGTAGTGTGAAAATAAACACTAACTCTTTCTTAAAAAATGTGAGGGTATGAGTTTGTGTGTTAGTGTAATTGTGTTTGTAAGTGATAAAGTAGGTTGGTGTGGATAGTAGATTAAAATGATGTTTGTTTTTTTTTTTTTTTGGGCTGTTTGAGGTGTATATTTTGGGTTAGATTGGATTGCTTTGCGTATGTGGATAGTCCATTGAAGTGATGGGTAGCATAAAAAAGTGAGCGAGTGTTTCTTTTAGGTCCGCGCGTTGTTGTTGTTTCTTGGTCATGATCTAGGTAAGATGAATTTTATGTTTTTAGGGGTTGTTTTCCTTCACGTCCGCGCTTTCAGTATAAATTGAAACTCGTTCGGCAGTCCAGCTACCCTTGTTGATTGATCAACACAGCCAGAAGAATGAATAGCAGAATAGTGAAACTGTTAGAACTCCAGATGCACCTGGAATATGCCAGGCGCATAGTAAACGAACTATCAGCGGAGGCTATCGTAGAAGAAGCAAGAATACAGAAGGAAGAAGAGGAGAGAAGACAGAGGGAAGAGGAGGAAAAGAAAAGAGAAGAGATGATGTCGTTTAATATTCCTGAAACAGAGGATTGGGGTGCTGAAGCGAATCATCCTCCCTCTGCGCTCCCCAGAAGAAAGGTGAAAGAAGACTGGGGAAGAAGATGCGTGTGCGGCGCCAGGCCAGGAAGGTGCAACCATTAGATAGGTGCATCTGGAGTTTAAAAAAAAACAGCCCTTTTCAGGGCTACCCAATACTCTAGAAAAGAAATAACGATCGATTTGCCAATGTGTGTAGGTAGAGTAGTGTGAAAATAAACACTAACTCTTTATTAAGATATTGTGAGGGTATGTGTTAGTGTGTTTGTGTGTTTGTAAGAGCTCAGGTATGTTTGTGTGAATAGTAGATTATGGGTTTTTTAGCAAATGTGGAGAGTATAGTTAGGGTTATATTATATGAAATGAGAAAGTAGGGGGATGTTTTCCTTCACGTCCGCGCGATGTTGGTCATCATCTAGGTAAGATCCATTTTATGTTTTAGGGGGATGTTTTCCTTCACGTTCGCGCTTTTCGTATAAGAACCCACAGTATTAGTTGTTCAAACCATTCTGCAAAGAATACAAAGAAGATGGCGTCAAACCAAATGGACAAATTACAAACCTTGCAAGACGTTTTAGACAACTTAGGAATAATGGAACAGATGCTATTAAGACTGGTTGAAGACCATTATTCCTATAGTCCCCATCGTGTGAAGATGGAAATTAATAACTTAAGGAAAGCAAAGGACAAGATTAGTGGTGTCATGAAAGAGATCAAGGAGGAGAAGGAGGATGAAGAGGAAAGAATAAGAATACGCAATTGGAACGAAAAAATTGAAAAAGAAGAAGAAAATGAAAAGAAGAAGAAAGAAGAGGAGGAAGAGAAGAAAAAAGAAGAGGAGGAGAAGAAAAAAAAGAAAGAGAAGAAGAGTGTAGGAGATAAAATAAGAACTTGGTGGAGGAAATTAGAAGAAGAAAACCCAAAGGCCCTTTTCAGGGCCAGCCATATTTCTCGAAAAGAGATAGTCTTTGAATTGCCTACCCCTTTTTTTAAAAAAAATTTTTTTAAAATTTAAAAAAAAATAATCCCATGTTCCATTCCCCTTGTCCCTAAACAAGCCCAAACTCTATTCCCCATGTTAAATTCCCCTTGTACGTAGAGTGACCCACGATTTATCGCCATGTTAATTCCCCTTGTACGTAATCTGACCCACGATTTTTCGCCATGTTAAATTTCCATTGTACGTAATCTAACCCGGGGGGGGGGGTCTGTAATGCTAATTCCCATTGTACGTAAAGTGCACCCATTCACTACTTTAGAGGTAAAGCTTCAGAATTACAGTTTTAAAATTATACTCTCAAAGGATAACAAAGGATACCACTTATTGCATAGAACATGTTTAATCTTCAAATGAAAGCGTACTCATCATCACAACTGTTATTATTAAACCATCACTATGTACATATTAACTGTACTTACCTCTAACCAAGTTAAACAAAGTTACTATTTTATATCTAAGAATAGTTTTCCGAAGGTTATGAATTTGTTATGTGTCAACAAGGTTTTACGGATACACTGAAATGATACATGATATAAATGTTTGTCAATAAAATTCATATAAGTGTGTTCGTCTAATTACTACATAATTTGTATAATAAAGTTTGCGAGAAGTTCAAAGTCCTCCATGATTCAGATTGCCATTAGCTGTTAAACATCTCATAGGCCAGCCAATTTGTTTGACATTTGTGTTATTTATTTCTTAATTAGATATTGAAATATATCAGTGGGAGATCAATTATGTGGCCACAGTGGCTATGTCACGTTTAGAAATGCTTTCCTTTCCATTTAGGATGTAGTATACTGCATTTATGTATGGTACGCATACCTGTTTTTCCATATGTATGCCTCTATAGTTTTCTAATTTTTTTTCTAATTTTTTTTCTTTTCACTTTGTCTATGTTATCTCCCCATTAGGATGAATAAATCATACAATGGGTCAAGAATGTTGACCAAAGTTAACGCTAAGAAATTAACACTAACAATAAAAGATATGATTTAAGTATTAATTGCTGATAAAAAAAAATTCACGTGTTATCGTGCAATTTACTTCTATTTACGCTTTGTTCCATGTCAGTCTCAGGTGATGAAAAGACCTAATTTTGGTCAATGATTTATATTTAATGGAATAATTTGACATAATGAAACTGTTTAAAATTTACTTTAACATAGACAGGGAATGCCATTTCATGAATGAGATGTCTAAGTTATAATGTAACTGAAAGATGAAATAATCTTACACCATACTCATGCGCGTAAAGACCAACAATGAATTTCATAGAAGTACGAATGCAACTATATATCTAACGCATGCGAACACATTCAATTAATTCCCAACATATCAAACCATTTCTTCAGATCCACTCGACGAGATTATTTTTATCATAATCAGCTTTGTAAATGGGTATAATTATATATATCCGAAAAGAATAATCTCACTATATGATGAAAACTAGATTATTTTCTTATCCTTGAATACAAGCAAACTATTAATGAATTAAATTCTTATGTTCAGTTAGAAAATTGCTAACTTGAAACAGACTATAATCTATTTGATAACTTGACGTTATATGACACAGGACTGACTATCTAAAATTTAGAACAAATTCTGGAACATCAAATTTATTATACATAATAAAGACAACAGGAATCCAATTTTATATTTCATATAGCTCTACAGTTGAAGATTGCTCCCGTGAAGGTTACTAGTGTGATCATTTTTCAACACACAATCAATATCTGGTTTAGTAGGGCAGACTTCACAGAAGATATTTTGTCTTACATGATTTTTGTATTGATCAGGAAGCCACCGGTAAAGGTTAGTGGTGTACGCATTTCTCAACACAATCAATATACAGTTAGGCAGGGCAGAGGCTACTGTAAGGTATTTGCCCTACAGGCTTTATGTTGGTCAGGAAGAAATCTGTAAAGTAAGCAGCTTCCTGGCAAACCTCATTTATATGTGATAATACAGTCCGAAATTACTCTATAAGTACCCTGATTATGGTGAAATCCATCGCAAGAGAGCATAAGGTAATCGGTTTTCTCAAGCTATAAAAGTTGCTTATGTAGCATTGGCTGAACCAAATTAATTGTTTTAGAAATAGCTAATGACGTAAACAAAACACCATGGAGTGACGCTGTTCAAGTCCATTTTCGTTTACATATAATAGCAATGGCATTAAGTTCACAAAGTTGCGGGACAAATTGTTATCGTTGATGGTGTTACTCTTGTGTTTCAGCTTTTTTGGTCGTATAGAGATACCACTTAATTGCATGTCCTTTACATTACATGCATTCCGAATCCGTATGTTTATGAAGGCTTTATCATCCAAAATATTGTCTTGTTTTTGAATATTTCCGCGGTCAGTTTATACGTGTAGACATTTAAAAAGATTGTGTTGTGTTTAATAATACTAAGTTTTGCCTGCATCACATTTAAGGCGACAAAACGAAGGAAATGTCAGTTTACATAAATAGTTGGATAAATACCATTCATCCATTTCTGTTTCATTTTGAATGAAATATTTATATATTCAAAGTTTAAATAGTTCTGTTCATTCCTATCGCTATATATTGGGGTCTTTCGCTCTTTGGAAACTAATCTAGTACCACTTCTTGTGTCATCTCACCTTTTTGTTTCACTTTTGTTTTCCTCGTTCTTCGAGAAAATATGTATACTGTCATAATGTATTTTCATTAAATGTAGCATTCTTATGTTTTAAAGTTTTGTTGTCTATAAACGGTGTCCGTTTTTTAATCATCGTAGACAGACAATGCATATTGTTCGAGATCTTCAAGTTGTTCTGACACATTAGGATAATACAAATGTGTTAATTTACTGGCATCGAATAATTAATGTATTTCCTACCTCTTTATAAACTGTGTTTTCTATATTACCGGTAGGGTTAATGCTATTTCAGTGTTGTGAACATATAATTAAACTCGTAAATCTGCACCTGTTTAAAACATTGTAGTATTAATACTAGCATTGCTGTAAATGCTGTTGTTTGACACAACTATTTCTGAAATATGTATATATATTGATGGTAGATATTAATGTCGATAAACAATCAATTCAATCACCTCGTTGGAGACTATTGAATGGCATGAAGTATTGTTTTCTTTCACTGTCAGTTTTTGACGACTTTGAAACAAGTTCTTATTTTGTGATCACTTTCCCTTACGCTGTGCTCATTGTCTCAAATGTCTGACTGCAAAATACATTCTAATGTTGGTCTTTTTTTCTAGCACATTTACACATCTCGCTGCACCTGTATGCCAGTGGTTTTAGCTTCTTATTGCAACACTAGAATTTATATTGCTTGATTTATTTCTCTCCTTAAGCATAATGTGTAGCTAGCCTTTCTTAAATAATCTTAAAACAACAAAACAATTTATTTTTAAATTTTGTCTTGATTCAGAATTCTTATTGGGATGCAAATCTTAATGAAGTATGTTCGGTTAGAATCATTTTAAATGTGCATAAGTGGGTAAGATAACATCCCAACAGGCAATGTTAGCCTAGTGAAATGTGGAAGCTCCACCTGAGCTGGAGGCACATTCAATTCTCATTCAATATAAATGACAATGAACAAAGCAGCTTTGAGTCATTCAGTTCATTGGTATTGAGCATCTGGGTTCAAAGGAACCAACAGCGGGCACTATGTCTTAATAATGTTGATATTATTTATTAATAATGTGGACAATTATTATTATATATATATATATATATATATATATATATATATATATATATATATATATATGGAATTAAAACCTTCATTTAATATCAATAAAGGAATGGTTAAAATATTCTAAACGAAACCTATTTATCGTTCTACGCAGAAAATTAGATAGATTGGGAATTTAATATGGTGTGATACTGTCAAAACAAACTATAAAAAGAATAAAAAGGAAGTGGTAGACCAAGTCTGAGAAAACAACATTATGTTCAGTAGCCACTTACTGTTCTAATTTCAGATGCAAAGCTTAGTCGAAGACTAGGCCACTTTACAGTTATGGCTATTACTGGAGATAATAAATCGCTTATATTATACCACGAAGAAAGGGATGCACCAGGAAGGGAAATCAACATTTCCTTGTACGCAAATATTACAGTGCCAGTCACAATCATCAGTGTTAGCATACCACATGATGAAGACGGAGAGAACATACTGACGATTTGCGAATTTGAGGCCTACAGAGGTAATGTTTTTCAATAAATATGAAATAGTTGATAAGAATGATAGTATATAGTCAAACTAAAGATCAAATTGCAACAATACGCCAAACACATGCAGTCATTTGTTTACGATTTCAACATATGATCTCAATTTCTCGTGTGATTTTTCTCTCTCGATTTTATATGGAAATTAGAAAATATTAACCCACTTCTTCAACCTCTTATACTCTAGTTCACGAAAAATTTAGCTACAGCGTGCTAAGTTATAATTAGCATCACTAAAGATGCTAACGTATTAATAAACTGGTATCAATGTTGTAACAAGATAACCGGGTGGGATATTTCGGATTAACAACAGAACACGTTTTGACGACACATATATGGTTTAATGTGGCGATTTATATGAGTAGTGGATTATGAAGATGTGTGCGTATTTGTAATCCAAATATTGGATCTATTTAACATAAAAAACGCACTGTTTCAAAGATGGAAAAAATATACAAATAAATTTAGTTCAGTAACCCTAAAATACAGGATAAATGATTTCACAAATGATTCAATAATGGAAAGATGAATATAGTTCACTCAAATAGTAAACAATGTAAGTCTTTACACATAGTAAAAAATGTATTCGCTCAGGTAGCGAAATTATGTCACTAAACAAGAACGGATATACAATCTATCCTTCCAGTCCTGAATAATACACTGGGTCTTACTAACCCAAAATTAGCATACAGCTAAAAATACATGTGCGGAGATGCACTCCGTCACCCGTGCACCATATCCGCTCCACAGCTCCTCCGAATCAACTTCACAACCAATATAGACTCCGGACCCTCGGAATACTATGATCACTTGAAACATTAGACCCTCCGGACACTTGAAATATTGACCCTCCGGACCCCCTGGTCCTTTGACGGCTCTACAGCTGGGTCACCTTAGTCACTCTTGACATTCCGGACGCTAGACATTAGACGCTCCGGCACCTTAAACGCTCCGGACACACGGACGTTTCTACCCTCTGACAACACCGGACACCCCGGATATTCCTACCATCAAAACTCAGCTGAAAATATACCCGATACAGTGTACTAAACTTGATACAGACATAACGTAAGGACGTTATACATGGTAAGTTATAAAGATTATATTATTATGGCAATTACAAAACAGAGGTTCAATAGTAAACCTAACCCTGCTCGATAAGACAATAGTAAACAACTTTTTTAAAAAAAAATGTAACTTTACATTACCAATACAAATCCTGCACTACGTCGCAACAAGAATAAAAAATGCACGCATTATGGTATGTAAAGAAAACTATAACAAAACATGTAAAGGTAAATATGGTACTACACTAGTTATCATATAAAACCCAAAAATTACCTACCCCTACAGCTGGAGTTGTGCGAATCCTTTAAGCAGGCCGCTTGCTGACAAAACCATTAGTATTGTAAAGGTCCTTTACATGTAGTAACGTATTTATACCTTTAGAATTTTCGTTATTCTTTATCAAAGGCACCTTGCACGTGTGGCACAGGACGAATCGTACTCACGATTTCGAAATACAATAGACCCTGATATAATCACCCTCGGGTATCGTTGTACAGCGAAAAGAAACGAAACCCGAGTACATGTATTTAATTAACAACCTTTACATCATTCCGTGACAAATGTCGTTTTTATTTCTGATGTCAATTCACCATATTTGTAAATGTAGTTCCTATAACTCCTCGAAATATACATTGAGATTCATAAGTTCGAAATATTTAAAAGAGTAAGTGAAGTATTACATAAAAATCCATTTGAAATATTGGCTGAGAAAGTATATATATATATTAGCTGAATTGGTGGCTGAAATTATTACTGAAGAATAAAATTCTGATAATGAACATCTCTTTTATGCAGAAGTGCTTATATTAATTACAACCTTGTTGTCTTGCAAATATAGTTAGCAACAATTTACATCATTCATAACAAGGTGCATAGTTACTATATACAAGTGTACATGAGGAGTTAATATCACAGAACATAAAGCACAGAATTCAACAAATTTCTGAAGTAAAGGGATAGGTAAATAATGAACTTGATGTGTTGCCACAAAAAGGAAATGACATAGTTGATCAAATGAAGCTAAATAATTCACAACGTCCTTAACAGCCTTTAGAAAACTTAAAACGCAGTAACATTTAATCGGAATAAATATTATGAGGGAAGTATGAATCATACTTTGAATACTCACCAGTAGTGAGATAAAATCTGTCCAAAAATGTATGTGAAGTGCAGAAACGTATACAACGATGCTTCCTATATTCAGAGAATGTTCCAGAAAACTTTATTAAATAATTTTAATTTTCAACTACAGCTTTGATGGCGGGAGTTTTGCTGAGTTTTTGATTTGGACTCTAATATTCGTAGAGTACCATCTTCAATTTGTAGAATGAATATATGTAGATAAAATTAGACCGATATATTTAACATAACTTCTCCATCCATGGGCTTTATCTTTAATTTCTTGTGCGTCCTGTTTATATCCTATTAAGTAACCTATGTATACTGCTATGGTCTGCTGCATATCATTCTGTCTTTCCCTGTTTCCATAATGTTTGAAAATTCGTTTATACTTTACCCTCTGTAACTCTTTGTTTAACAGTCTATATTTATCATCTATGCTTAACTTATTATCGTGTGTTAACAATACCTCTTCTACTACACCCTTTACATTTAATATTTAGATATCTCAAACTAAATTTGCAGCATGCAAACTGGGTACACTCCTAGAATTCAGCCAGCTAGCCAAAGTATTCGAAACATTTTTGTTTATATGCTTTCTGACGTTATGTATGCCTTTGTCATAATATTTAGTTTGGACAATCCGTAAGGATGCTATTCATGTAGTGGAATATAGTTGCTATATTTACAGCTAATCTATTTAAGAAAAGGATAACAAAACTTCTGTGGATACAGGGCGTGCTCGTAGCATCCGTCTTCATGCTGTGCATTGATTACGGGGATTGTTAAGTATTCAATGCATTAAACATTCGTACTGTTGACACTGTGAAGTGAATATTTGTTCAATATGTCTATATAAATTTTCAGAAACTTCAAATCTTTATCTATTATATACTAATATACACCAAAAGTAACATATTATACTAATTTTTAATACATTCTGGATACTTCCTTATTTACGTTGTTTGTTAATTATAGTGAAGTAAACATCGGGACGTCGCATGGATTAACATATATTTTCTTATGTTACTGAGCCAACACATACTTATTTTACTACTATTTGAGCCAAAGAATAGATAGTACATAGTGTTTGGGCTTAGTTTTGTTTTGTTTGTATCTTTTGTTTTGGCTTTTGGTTGGAGAGAGAATGTCGGGGCAACGGAGTTGCGAAGCAACGGAGGACGAAGGCTAGAAACAACAAAAACCATATATATGTAATTTGCTCAAGCTTCCGTGCAAATAAAATTATAAGAGTGTGACATTTCGTGGATTACGAAGTCGATTGCTCGTAATATGCAAATACTTCTGTATGGATAAAATCTTCCTATTTATAATATCGTACAGAGACTGGAAAGCTACACAAAGGTACCATAAGGCACCTACACAAGAGGATAGTCATATGAGTTAGAAGACTTCAACCTAAATCGGTAACCGAAATACCCCGCTCTTTTCATGATAAATATTATAAAACACTCTATTACGAAACTATACGATTGGTAATTAGGGTTTCAAATAGTGAAACTATGCGAGTGTAACCCAATAAGTGCAATGGCAAACAACTCTTAGATTTTCACTGCCTGTAAATCAGAGCTGTTAAAGCCACGGTTCCGTAACTGTGAACAAAGGCGTCGGTCGTTTTACATTTGACACCAACACGGTGTTAAACTCACCCATGGTAATTACTTTAGCGTTCATACCATCGATGCCATCTTGGAAATTTTATTGAAACTGTTTTGTGCAGCCGATATACGTTCTGAATATACACGTACTCGCGAACGCTGCTGTAAGTAACTACATTATTTTACCAGCACCGCTTGTATCATCGATTGCTATCGATATATCTCCGACAAGTCCGAAAAGTTTACCTATGATAATCAATGTGGCCAAATTCTAGCATCACTAATTTCAACAGCTTCCGCGTGGTGATTCCGCAAATGGCATAAATGACGACAAACATGCGTGTGTATTTCTTGACTTCCGTGTTTCTCTTGGTGATTCGTCAAGTTGCAGTTTTTTGGTAGTATTTTTCCACATTGCTAAGAGGCGCCCGATGTGGCCGAGAGGCCGAGTGGTCTGGAGCTCTCATCGCTACGGATCACTGCCCTTTCACCTCTATCGACATTTAGGTTCGGCCAATGTGAGTATGCGAGAAAGCATGCCTGTAACTAATGGTGGGTTGGTGGTTCTTTCCGGGGTTCCCTGGGTTTTCATTCCACCAATGATACTCGCCGCCATGTACTTCATATTTTGTGCTGAAATGGCGTTAAACCCTATAACAACTGCAACAACATCGCTATGTTTGAGGGTTTATCATAGTTTGTCTATCGATAATCTGATCGCATATTATAATTGCTCAACAAATTTGTTTTAGTTCATGACAACGTCCTCCATATCAACATCAGCGTTGCCCATCTGTATACTGCTTATGGTCTGCATGAATAGATGTATCCTTGCATCGATATCGTACACGAGCCGTTGGATAGCGTTTATCGTCTTTATACTTGGCAAGTCCGGGAATGGTCGTGTCCATATAAAGTTTGTAGAGATTATTTAGAATTAATTTCCGTCGATGGAATAATGTTTTCTGTCACACAACGCCATGACGCCATTGTTTACAAATCCAACTAAAGCATCACCAGAGTTTACTCAGTTTCTATGAAAACATCATACGGGAGAAAAATTCGAAATGTTTCCTGCTCTTGTAATTCTATTCTGTAATTTATTAGGTTTCTGTTTTGTGCTCTGAGATGTCCTGGTAGGCGAACCCATGCCAAACGCACAATCAGTTGTATCTTGCAATTTTGCCATTTTTCATACATTACGGTTTCTTATAATTCTTTCTGCGAGGTAGCCATAATCGGCTTCAGATAGCCATAATCCGTTTTGCGATATGTGGCTGAGCAACTTCATTGATAATTTTACTAAAAGGGGCTGGCATTGATGATATCGAAGGAAGTATAAATGGAACATATAGTGGTATTCGAGGCACTAATTTCCATAATCGATCTCGAGTCCATTTAAACGAATGCAATATATCTTTCAAACGATCTGCAGCTAAATGTTTGATACTATCAACGGCTCGCTTTGCTATTTGATTTGCAGCTAATGCATCTAGCGGTCATAAGACCATGACCATCTTCGGTGCACCTATTGCCAATGAATTGACCTCATCGCCAAGGTTATTTCCGTATTATGTCATGTTAACTGATTTTGTGCGTTGCCAACACGTGCCTTCGGTATGTTTAAATGTAAGGTTGATCTCAAATAAACACCATTATTGTCAAGGTCTCTCCGTTGAGACCTGCCATTGGCCAAACGGTACTAGTTTGAATCACTGACGCAATCCTGATAATGTCTGGCGAGATTTGATATCCGGAACCTATATGTTTATGGCGAATAATTTGTTTATTTGAGGATGATCGTTCTTATTAAAAACCATGTGATGTAAGTCGCACAAGGTGCAGACTAAATTTGGAAGACAAAACTGGGTGTGGGCTTATTCTCGCATATGTAAATGGTGGAATCTTTACCGGTCTCAAACGAAATTTTCATCACTGGTTGGCTTCATGCCGTACACACCAATTTAAAGTTCAACAATCACTAGAGTGCGGGATTCTTCTGCCGTAATTGCTATAAAAATGTCACGTTAATTTCTGGTTTCGTTAATGAGATCGTAATCAATGAGGTATAATTCGGGTTAGTATTTGCAACAACATGCTGATCCGCAGAATTGATTTCTAGGAAAACAGGAACATGACATGTACTCATCGCCGGTGTTGTACGCATTGTTCGTCGTATATATCATCTATGTCTTCAGTAAGTTAGTTAATGCACCAATGCGCGAGTCCATGATGTTATTCATGTGCAACTGCTGACAAATCGATGCGGTATTAATAATGACTTTGGATGCTTTTTTTCTCTTAGAACAGATGCTACGAATGATTCCAGCCGATCTGGAAGTTCGTGGGATTCACACAGTCCAGCATAGTCAAGATGTGGCCACTACCAACTGTTTTAGAAATCATTCCTTACTTCGTTATTTGTTTTTACTTCTTACCAAGGCTGTTCTAGTGCGGGTGCAATACGTCTTTCTCGGTGCACAGTTGCAAGTCTTTCTTATTTATCTAGTATGGTTATAATTGTAACTCCTGTGAGGGTGCAAAACGTTTCTGTTGTTATTGCTTACATTTGCATTTCTTGTTCCGCCAACAGCCTGTTCGCTTCTTTTGCGATCTTAGAATTTCAGCATATGTTTCCTGTGTATGTAAGTGGTTCGGCTCGTAGGAGTGATATACCTCTTTGTTTTCCAACTGCATCGTTATTTGTTCGTGATATCTTAGACATTCTAGTTGTTCTTTTTGTGTTGGTGCTGCCGGTTTGAAACTGTTAAGTTTCGCCTTTGAAGGTATAGATAAATCTTCACGTGCTGTTTCATCTAGTTGGTGGTGTTATACCTTTTTGGTTCCGCTAACATATCCTGTTCGTTACTTCTTGTTCCTTCTGCTGCAGTTGTTCTTGTTCTTCCCTTTGAGGTGCAGATGTTTCCTTCTCAAGAGATGTGGCACATTCTTATGAGGTTCAAGCTTATGGTTTAGGTTCGTGTGGACGTGTGCAATGTCGTTTTCTGAGTCTTTTTTTGCATAACTTCTACATATATTTGTCTTTTTCTGCATTTGTATCGGTGAATGTTTTAAGACTGTTATCATCTGAATCGAATAACTAGCCAGTGACTTCTGTAATTTCAGTATTATCCCCTATAATACCCACTTGTTCCATACATCTAGTATAGCCGATATTTATTTCGATATGATCTGTTCCTTGATTTGGGATTTACATGGGATTTTCCCAAATCCACTGACGATCTGTTTCATTAAAATGTTTTCAGGATTGACTGGTACAGAGTTAGTGGTGCTTGAGGATTTTTAATATTCCTTTTCACATATTGGTCAAGTTCATAGATACCTATTTTAGAGTCGCTAAAGTTGGTACCTGTTCAACGGGTCGGGCTTTCTTGACAACCGGACACGGTTGTACGTCTGTTCCCACCATCACCGTGGTGGTTTCCACAAGTTTCTTGTCTCTTAACAGCGGTGCAAAAGATTATTCAAGGACCTCTTTCAGACCCACCTGTGCAATATATCACCAATGAAACATACTGTTGCCACATGTGCGGCCGGATAAAACATTATGGATTGGTACAAGCGTGTTCCACCAGTCACGTAGATCATAAGGAAACTATTTTGGTCCTGGGTGACCTCTACAAACATATAACAAAACTCATTCTACGAGTAATCAGCTGAACATTTGGTCCACGAATGTTTGCGAGACATAGCACGTCAATGCCAAGAAATATCATTAGCGCTTTCCAGTTGTCTCTGATCACTTTCGTTAATGTGTTGTGTAACATAGATCAGAATGTTGAATATTAATAATATCTTTGTATCCGTGTAGAATATCTTTATTTTGTCAGCGTACCTAGGTTTAATCTTATCATAGAAAATCGTACAAGAGCGGTTTAAACAGACGCGACAACACAAATGGGCTTTGTTAGATTCATTTTTGATATTTTACTACGGATTCAAGAGCAACAACACATCTCTTCTCAAATACAGGTCGTAATAATCGCAAATCGTTTTACAGAAAACACTTTTAATTAACAACTACTTTTAATCTGTATTTCAAGCTCTTGCGCTGATCCCCTAAGCTGATTCATAGTCGGCATGCTGATATTATAAGGAAAACAATGCCAGTGTCCAATTGAGTTCTTTTTTGTTTGGTTTTGCTTTACCAGGATCAAAAACTGCAATTACTTCAATTATATATGTCTATAATCTCATTGATAGTTGTACATTTTCTACGGTGATTACGTCGTCTGTTGTTTCTACAAGCATACGTCCAATAAAAGTAGCGAGACTTTGGCTGCGCGTGCCATAATATTCTCGCAATGTTAACGCCAGCAAATACGATATACAGTACTCGTACTCTTAATGGCCTATTCACCAGTATAATTCACATTCCCCTTAATATATTTGTGTGTGTGTGTGTGTGTGTGTGCGTGTGTATGTGTGTGTGAAACGTTTATCTAACTTTGCAAATCACAATATTTTGTTGAAGGAACTCATCATTTATGACAATCTGAAATACTGAAATGATTTATCATGGTCTTGTGAATAAATAACCGTGCGTCTGAATAATCAGTAGCAAAAACATATGTAAACGTATAAAATGTTTTTTAACTCGATGGTGGCCCTAATGAGCTCCGATGATCCATCAATGAGTACTGCATACTTCCATTTTATAGTACCATATTCACTAATTATATGGGTTCTAGGTTGCTCGTGTAACGTAAAAGGTTTTCATAGCATCTGTCACATTTCTGAGTATGGATGGCACTGAGTATGCTGAAACATAATTTTTCTAATTAGGATTATCCTGGCTACATTTATTATCACTGGTGATGTAAATATCTTCGTCGCAATGATAATCCAAGTGATACGAAGTTTCCAAGAACAATATCATGCAACGAATTGTCTCGCGTTTTCTTGCCCATTTCAGCAAGTTTACTTCGTTGTGTTCAGCATTGAAATATTATGTCGATTTATTCATCAATATTCTCCGGATATGTATTTAAAATCGTACACCATCTGTTTAGCCTGTTTGATGAATACCAGTTAGACGAGATAGTGATTTAATCTTTTCTGTAATTTTACAAACATTCCACCGACCAGGCAATTTAATTCCCGCTTTATATATACGAATACATTCTTATAAAACAGTATACGCGTCAATTAATTTACATGCTACCATTATAAATAAATATGAATGAATATATATATATATATATATATATATATATATATATATATATATATATATATATATGTATGTATATATATATATATATATATATATATATATATATATATATATATATATATATATATATATATATATATATATATATATATATGCATATATATATATATATATATATATATATATATATATATATATATATATATATATATATATATATATATATATATATATATATATATATATATATATATATATATATCTGTGTGTGTGTGTTAAGGCATATTTGTTTGCTAGAAAATAAAATAGCTCCGCCCGGGTTGAGTTTGTGAATCGGTATTTCTATGACGTTATAACCAAGCTGCTGATTTTAAGTTGTAATACATGAATTTCTTATGAACAAAGAACACGTGTAATCAGCGTCCCTTATGGGTTTGAATTCTGAATCCAGATATGCCATTTTCTTGCCAAAAGACAGATTAAAAGGCACAGAGGCGGTTTCAAACTAAAGAAGGTCTCAAAGAATTAGAGAGGTCGTAATTGAAATTTACAGCCATCTTGTATTGTCATATTGTTGTTCATTTAAGTACGACCAACCTTAGCTTCTCCAATTATTAACGGAAAATATTATTTTCCACGAGTGTGATTCGATCTGCAGTATCTCCATCAGAGGTGTAACACAATCACTAGTTAACCCTCCTAGAATACTTAACGATTATGTGTAAGGAACTCATTCTCGATGTTAACAGCCCTTCTGAACTTCAGACGTGCTCACTTATCCATTAGTATTCATTGTGAAAAATGTACATTTACCATTTCATGGATTATTATATATATATTCATTTTTGGCTCCGTGTAATGGTCCGATAATAATAATTCTAGGTCTGAGATATTGTTTAGCCTTTCCACCAACACAAGTTTATTCGTTTTTTACATTGACATTTATCAATTTGACCGGCACTTGTATAAATATTCGATTCCGTTTAGAAAATGATAGTCGGATAAATATACTCAGCCTCTTGGTTAAGACATGAAATCGCAATGTCCTCATTGAAAATTGAAAGTCGCGCAGAAATTAGTTTAATATTATATGCAAGACTCGGTAATATCTCACTAAAATATAGCCCAGAGTGACACTGAATCTGTCCCTATATCAATCAATCTGGCAGCAAACTACTAGCGGTGTCCAGCAAAGGTTGGACTGAGAAATTAACTAATGCGAATAGGTTGTGTGTGCCATGCAATGGCAATGACACTGGTCGGTTTGTTTATGGTGCGGGCGTTGATGAATCTCATACTCCTGGATGCTTAATTAGTATGATAATGGCACTTTTGCTTTGTTGTTGGTCTTTGTTGAAGTCCTCTACCCTACATGACTATCCTAATATGTGTGCGGCGGGGGGCTTGAGGCTTTTAACATAGGTAATGATAAAAGTCCCTATTATCATGCTACTACTTCTATCCAACTACAATACTAGTTTTACTCTCAATTTTAATTTTGTTTCATTTTCTCGAAAGTCTTGTTGGACTATGTTTTGATATTCCAGCGCAAATTCAAAATAATCCGATATCTTCTCCGTCCCTAGTTAAATAAATAATTCCTTTGTTAAAATTATATGTTAAATACTCAATGGTTCCATCCTATTCTGTAATTGAAGATCGTTTCATATTTAGGCAATATTTTGCAAATTAAAAGCATTATAATATACTAGATTGATAGTATCACTGTAAGCCCAGCATGTTACCAAAATAAGAAAGCAATGTAGAATAAAAATAACATGGTATACATACATACATACATACATACATACATACATACATACATACGAAGAAAAGAAAGATAGTTGTATCTATGCAGTATAATAATTCCCTGTTGCGGGAACTTAATAATAATGTTAACTTACTGACGTGGATTTTTCAGTGTCAGTAGCCTGTGCTTCGCTGCATCACATGATACATATATAACTCTACATGATATTAATGATCTTAAAAACTGAGAAATTACATTATAAATGGTAAGTTCAGCAAGATCAGTTTTGAAATTCATGATTTTTGATTTAATTGTTCCATACATGCTTCGTTTTATCTATAAATGTTTTGTGGTTGTTGGGTTTGTATCATTTTTATACAAAGAAACTCAAATGCAAACATCAAGAATACGATATCTAAGGTGAAATATTTTATTATATATTGATGAAGTTAAACAAGAATCTTCACCGACAGGCATCATAACACCTGTCGCCATTTAGCTTTTATTGTCATTATGTTTCATTCTTATAGCGATAGAATGCCCAATATACCAACTGGCAAATGGTAACATTAGAGTACAGAAAAATGGTGACAATGAGAGGAACTACACCTACTGCGCACAGTTAGCACTGAACTGCAGCCAGGGCTACCAATTATATGAAGCTGGCATCCAATCTACAACAACAACGTGTCAAAGTAATGGAAACTGGACGACAGTGGTGCATTGCGAAGGTGAGAATATCCCTAAGCACTGCCTCCACTGAGAACCTTGACTTTATCATATGACTTCCGGCTGTAGTGTGATTGATTTAAATCACCCGGATTTTCATTTTGTCTGACATTATATTACACTGTTGTGGCCACGAGGATGCTATGCAGATTTAAAATAGGTATCTGGCGTTTATTTCACATGCAATCGTGCACAAAATAGATATAAGCATAGTCACATGGATAGGACATGTACGTCCTGACTCACTCAACTATATTGGCTACCAAAAACGGAACCCTCGCTGTCTTAGCTGAGTCAACGGCATTAAACCGGTTCAAAACTCCGCAATAACGTTGAAGAGCAAATTGCAGATGGTATTGATTCTCCCATTCACCGAACGAATTAAAGTATCTAATACATTTCCACTTACTCAGAAATGAGTGTTGTTAAAGGAAACATTATATCGAACGTTAAAGACTAGAAATTGTTAATATTTATTGAGAGGATTGAGAAACATATCGCCAAGTAAAGCAAGTGCTCAAAAACAAAAACAAGGTATAGATTAAATTATGTGGTCATATAACAACTGATACGTATATAACTTCAAAGTATACAATAATTGATATATTTTGGATCCCAAAATATAAACATACTTTTAATAAATTTTGTCTTTGTAATCTCAAACATCCTATTATTACAATCAGACAATTACTTTTAGGTGACCTATATATACTGGACGACATAAATATAGAGAATATAAAAAGAATATATTAGGAGGTGAAGGTATCTCAAAGCTAAGAAGTTTTTAACGTTCAGAAAAGCTAGAAATCAAGAAGAATAAATGGTGCAAGGCTATGGTCTGGTAAACTGGAAATGATATGATGATTCTTTTAAGAGTTGGCAGCCGTCTGACATTATGCATTTCATGTGAAATGACGTCTTTACAGCAGACATTAATATCTTAGAATTTTGTTTGCTTGAATATAGTTTATTGTTGCAGATTTCATAATGATAGCGTTTGAACATCTACAATTTTGACTTTGTCGCTGAGATCCATTATGGCGAGATCACAGGCTGTTCTCTTCGCTCTTTTGTAAAAATTAGCAATATTTGTCAGACCCAGTAGACTATTGTTGATAATACATTGTACATCTTTTGCGTTAGCTTTTACAATCACAATACAATCACGAACTGACTTTGTTTACCATGGTCATGCTCTATCTTATCATTATTTAATTATTTGTGTTTGTGTTGCAAGTTATTCATATTTCTATAGATGTCCATTGGCTCTTATGATTGGGACCTATTCAGGTTTATCAATAACATCCAGTCAAAACTGTCAAACGGAGGTAAGACTATTTAGTTTTTTGAAAATTAAATTTGGAACATTTAAAGTCTCCCTGTTATCATCTATCTCGTTTTTTTGCAGTTATTTGACGTTTGCTTATTCAATTACCTAACTATTGTTGCACGATTGTCAGCTTCTTCTCTCTGTGGTTTTACATGTTTCAGGTTATTATCCTCAAAAGCCCCATTCAACGGATCACCTACAATAATGATAATGGTGTTCGTTCTGTTTTGCAAAAACAGTCTCGCTAAGGCGTTTTTAGATCTTCATTCACTTAACATGAACGTGGAATAACAATGAGATGCATTGTAGAACAATAAAAAAGAAGCATTAAAAATTATGAAACTATAAATATCGAGCATTAGGTAG
The DNA here is from genome assembly GCA_028554795.2 of Sinohyriopsis cumingii. Taxonomy (NCBI): domain Eukaryota; kingdom Metazoa; phylum Mollusca; class Bivalvia; order Unionida; family Unionidae; genus Sinohyriopsis; species Sinohyriopsis cumingii. The sequence goes on from CM068824.1 coordinate 157,101,319, forward strand.
AGCTAGAAACGAATTTTATAGAAAATTTCAATAATATAAATTTAGATGTTATACAAATGTATATTTTTACATGATCTGGATATTAGTGATCCTTTTGTATCATCGCTGCACTATGGTAGAAGAAGAAATCAATACAAATCCATTATTTCAATCCAGGTTGTTGAGTTATAATATTCATGGCTGTATCATAATCATCATCTTTTATACGACAATGTATCAACTTCACATTTTTAACGTCTGTATATTTCATCATCTAGCGTTTCCGTCACTTCATTGTAATGGGTTCTTAAATCATCAACGCGTGTTAAATTCTTCCCGGTTTTATATCGCCAATCGTGATATGGATAATATGAATGATATGACAGATTATATAAATTTATTTTATATCAATAATATTTCTCATTTGATTAAACTATTGATCATCTGGTAATGGTTCTTACACTCAAAAAGTCGTTGCCTTATTTGAATGTAGACGAAAAATTGAAATTTACCAGCTGTGGTAACTCCGATAAATGCCAGTAAGAGATTCAGCAGCCTGATGTGTTTGTTAGTTTTGCCAAATTTTCTTCTGTCAATGTGCTACATATATGTTCTTTAAATCAAATGTTTACATATAGTATGTTTTAATTGTGCTGTTTATTATTTTATAAATAAAAACGCTAGCAGCATTTTAGAACACGAGAATATTTTCGCAAAACATTGAAATGTTGTGATGACCATAAGCTGGTGAGTTAAGATTTTAAACAGGATTAAATTGGTTGATTAAGCTGGAATTATAAGTTAGCTTCATTTCCCTTCAAAATGTGAAATTGGTTGAGAGTCATATACTGGTGTGTTATCTTTATCCTAAACATTATGGAAGTAGTAATCATACCTTTGAAAAGTGATGAAAAGCCAGATTTTCTAAAACATTTACAAAGTAGTAATCATAAATGTGTTTCCAAAAATGGAGGTGAACCAACGTTTGTGAAAGAAAAATGGGGGAAAGTCATTAATAAAAAAATGACCCGAATGGCGGAAAGGAAGCTTGTTCAAACAAATGAACCATAATAACTATACCTAAATGTTTTTCTGTTTTTTTTTTAAATAGTAACGTGTTGGTGAGCCATATTGTCTTGGAAAGACATTTGTGTAAACGATTCAACGAAGTTGACTGAGCTAGGATTTGTACCACCCATACTACCAAAATGGTGGATTATCATATGTGTGCTTGCAAAAATAGTGGCGTGTCCCCATCTTGTCGATGCTTATTTTAAACCATTTTAAAGTGGCTGATAAAACAATGAGTACATGAATACATAATCCTTGTGCATCCTCATCCATAATGTGCTAACAAAATAAAGGATGACACAGATAATATTCTCTGATACGAGAACTATAAGTAAACGTCGAATTGGAATTTGTAATCTTTATATCATCTTTATGCGAACTATAGTGTCGCATATCTTGGTGATTTCACTAATCATAATAGAACACAAAAATGTCATACGACAAAGTATATAGTTTTAAAACTAGTGTTCGCTCTTTTAAAGAAGAAGCTGTATAGAGATAGAATATTGAACAGTTCATAGTGATAACAATGCACGAGGTTTTGTTAAAAGATATTAAACGAAAATGGTATAGTGGTCATAGCTTACTGAGTTAGGGTTTCAATCCGATATAAAGGAAACAATGATAGTGAGCCAGTGTTTCTTTGAAATGAATGATTTCAAAGTAATAGCTAAAAATAAAGATGACAGCAAAAGCATAGTAAGTGTGAATCAAACTATGATTACATCCATATGAATGACCCACGGATTATATATTACCAGCCTGTGCAACAATCTAAAACAATATATAACAAACCTAATTATCTCTAACTTGTAGCTTTTCGCACCGACACCCCTAGGTTTCTTATACATTATTATTTCACATCAATATATTTTATTTTACACATATTTCCAAGTGTTTGTATAATAACATATTCCATGACATTTTTAGTGTTTATAAAATCTTCCTTTGAGATGTTTGAATGCTCAAAGGTAACCTGCGGAAGTAAAAACAACAAGATACATATATATTGTTAGACATTATCATATATTACAAATATTTCAATATTATCCTTGATTTGTCTTGTTTGGGGTTTTCATTATTTCTGTTATTTTAGTCTGATATGGATATTTTTGCTTGTTATTTCTCACATTCTTTAACGTGATAAATGACAAAGTGATAATATGTACACTTTGCCAAGCGCCATTATGATACATTCTATGTGATATTTTCTTATGGATATAACAATAATGGTAGCAAGAACTTGTGTCCGATCTATTCGGTTTGTGAAAATGAAATAAAATTGTTTAATTTGAACTATGCTTTATTATAGAAAAGCATGAACAAATCATGTATCTTCATTGGTTTCTGATCTAACTAGTCAAAAATAAAACTTCGATTTAGAGTAAAATAAAATATTATACAGCTAACTGATATACATCTAATAAGGTCTACGTTTTAAAATTAGTCATAAAATATACTTTACATATGCCATGAATATAAATAAATAGTAAATAAGTTTGTTAAAAATAAAAGAAAATGAAAATATGATGGGTGCTTTTGAAAATAACGAATTCATATAGCAAGCTGTTCTTTTTATAGTTCTGGTCTTTATATGACGTGAATGAATGCAGTGTTGACGGTATTGTTTGCAATAACAACAAGTACTACAATAACACTCAAGGAAGTGTTATATGCCTGTCTCCGTAAGTTTATCCATAGAAAATATATAACGCGGGTAACAATGATTATTATAATTTCTTAATGCGAAGTTAATCATCTATCGATACTGGTGTGAACAAAATTCGTATCAGACCAGTTCACCAAGATTAAAACCATCTGACACATGTGTAAGCAAGACCTCAGTTAAATTGCTGTCCATCATAAGTTTGTTATCATTCAATCATGGATAGTCGAAATAGATTTCTCTCAAATTATTGGACCCACTTAAGCCATCTACTCATAGCGCTACTACCTGGCAAAATTTCAATCACCTGCACTCCCGATTACACAAGGAATTCTCTGTCCCTAAAAGATTTTGGATTATCGGCGTTTGATTGTGTTTCCTAAATCGTTAATATTCATGTCTACGGAAACTGAGTTTAAATTTGATTCATATCAGGAAAGTACCTGCCGTCAAATACATCCAGATAAACTAGTACAGCTGCTGACAAACTTGTTTAAATGCGTCGGTAATTGTGTATTTAGATACAAATAACCTAAAAAAACTGTTTGTTGCAACTTAGTTCAAATGAACTATTTTATATGAAAATAAAGTCCTCCGGTACTACCACACAGATACATAAAGATTGTCGTGTGATATATATTAGGAGAGGTATATATGAACTTTACGACGAGACTATCAAAATGTGTTAACATTGAATATACAAACCTTTCTAAACGTTTTTGTCACGCATACTTTCAAAAAGGAATTTAGGAAAAGGGTACAAGGGGCGCATTTTTAAGTAAATATCTACGACGAAATCTGCATTTTCATCTGTTAATGGAAATAATAATAATAATAATAATAATAATAATAATAATAATAATGATTATGATCAAGATGATGATGATGATGATGATGATGATGATTGTAAAAAACACAACTGACGTACTTCATAAGATGACGTACGTCGTCAGATACACGTTAACAATGACATTGAAATTAGAGTCTAGTTATCTCTTTTTGAAATAAGTTATACAATTGTACGATGTTCAGGGCATAATTTCCAAAGTTTGCGCTGACTGTCCGATATTATTTTGAACACAATAAAGTTATACATTCTTTTGTTTTCAGAAATTGTGAAGATAATACAAGCAGTTCCTTGTAACCCATTTGAATTCACTCTCAGCCTTGATTAAATTTCAAACTATTTTATCAATTAATACGTCAGGTATGCTGCTACAAACGTTGATTAAGCTCTAATTCAATACCAGGTATCATTAACATTGTATAATATGCTAACCATGCAGCACCATGACATTAACCAGTTTTTGGACTTGGAAATGTTCATAATGACGTTCATTACAGACGTCATATCTCATCAATACGTTTTATTTTACGTACTGGTCACATATATGTCCAAGTGTTAAGACTAAATATTTTAACAAAATTATTGTGCTTTAATAATAGCTTGTCACAAAGCATTGTATAATACGAAGAAGTATTGATACAAATTTTATGGAATAATCAAGCAGTTCGAAAGTGCTCTGGAAGATTTATTAAAAGCAAAAGCAAAAGTAAAGAAATACAGGTAACCTAATACTAATTGTCATACTGTACAAATATTTCGATATTACTCTACATCTTTGTCCAAGATATGACATTATGTTTCTTTGATACAACTTTGTTGATCTTGCGTTATGAACATTGTATATTTGTTGAACATAATATACGAAGAATTAATCATACGTAAACCTTGCCAAATACGACAATGATACTGTACATGTAACATGTATTGTAGAAAGAGTCTGCTTTATGTGCTTCTTGAAGGCACAATACAATTTTAATTAAGCCTATAATCCAATCCTAGCTGAAGATATTTCACTTTTGGCTATATATCCTACCAATCTACAAAAGCTGTTAGATATAGCATACGACTACAGCAATAAGTGGCCATTCGAGATTAGTGTCACAAAATCATACATTATCAGTTTCGGTCCCCAATACAAGAATTAAGTCAATATGAAATGGTATCTTGGCCCGTCATGTTTGCCGGTTACTGATTCGGCAACACACCTGGGTCACCGGATTAACTCAAAGCTGACGCCGCATGACGCAATACTCTATGCATTCAAGAAAGGAAAAAATCTTTTCACGGTCTGTTTGGTATTGGCATTAAACCGAATGGTTTAAATCCTATGGCTGCTGCAAATGTAATCAAAAAGGTAATTTTACCTTCAATGTTTTATGGAAGTGAAGTATGGAGTAACATTTCAAAAAGTGACCTCTCTTCATTGGATAAAACTCTGAGGTATTTTGCCAAACATTCACAAGGTTTTCCAACACATACAAGATCAGACATCGCCCTGGGAATGCTAGGATGGACATCAACGCAGTCCGAAATTGATAGAAGAAAATTGATGTTTTTACACAGATTGTGTTTGATGCCTAATAACGTACATATTAAACAACGTTGCGTTATTTCACTTCCTTTTGAGCGGATGCATGTCAAACTGCGGGTTAATTTCAAATTTATATTATACTTCAAAGAAGTTTGACTTGCTCGGGCATCTAACTGATTATTTGCATCATTCTGGAATTACAGATAAACAAAATTGGAAAGAAATTGTAAAGTCAAAAATTGTTGGTCTTGAAAATAGCCTCTGGAGAGTACGTATGTCTAATCAAGCAGATTTTGATAGATTCTCTTCGATACACGAATACTTACGACCTGCCTTAGTGTGGCAGTCGGCTAAAACCAGACAACACACTAAGGTATTTACATATGTAGCTAAACTATGCGCTGCTGTTCCTCAAACACAGCTCGATATATGTATTAGATGTGGGAATGTTTATACAGACATGGTACTTCGAATTTTAGAAAATCTTTCTGGGATTTCCTTACTGATAAATTTCCACTGAGCAGGCACATTACGTTATTTAATGCAGAAGATGAGCTGCAACTACAATATCTTCTAGGTAAAAAGTTACCATCAGGTGTAATCGACAAAAAAACTCCAAGCTATTCGTCCTGTATGCAGCAAACTCTGTCATGCAGTGTGCAGCTATCTTCTGCAAATAAGGTACTGAAACTTGCAACTTATGCAGTTGACGAACACTTTGTTGAATGATATAGTGTAAGAATTTGCATTCTAATATTAATTTTTTTATATAAAAAATACTTATTTATTGATTGTATTCAGATGATTTATTCTTATATCATGTAATCTTTCATTGAAGGAAATAAAGATGATGATGATGATGATGATGATGATGATGATCCCTCACGGATATATAAATCTTCATTAACTCATTGCTTATATTTTGTTTTCAAACATAAATAAAGTATGAAAATAACAAATAGTACATATCCGTAAATGAAATAAGTATAAAAAGAACGCTATGAAAATAATTTATAATTATACTTTGCACAAAGGAGGATTCTAAATGTAAATTAATTATTAAGCAGCAATATATGATGAACGCGCAATTGAAATATATGTAAAGAAACATACGATAGATGGGTTTGAAAATAATGATTTCAAAGAAAAAAACTGTTTTCGTCGTATTGCAGACGTAAATGAGTGCAGTGTTGGCGATAACGCATGTAATAACAATGGTCACTGCATTAACAATCCAGGAAGTTTTAACTGCGAGTGCCACGAAGGTTACAACGGAAAAACATGTAATGAAGGTAACGATGATTCTTATATCTTCTTAATCCGAAAAATCAGTTGTGTGTATCCAGTGTACTTCTTGAAAATAATGAAACAGACGTAAATTCAGAGATGTCCCTGTCACACTTAGGTTGTAACCTTTAAAATAAATTGTCAATTAAAATACAAAAGGATATTTGGGTTCAAAACACACCCTTGTCCTGCTCTCACATTGCAATTATATAGCTTAGTTAGCCCATTTGTTTATCAAACAAGAAAACGTATTTTTATATCTTGTACAATATCCTCTTCAGTACCTTTCTGTACAAGAGAAACAATAGTTTATTATGTTGTAGAAGATCAGAAGCTTTTCAAACATAAAATGGCAGTTAAACCTGCCACCATATTTACATATATTCATCTTTGCAATTGCGTGCAAACTGAATATATTATCATAAGTACTGTATTGTTTTCTACATAGACTCATCGATTAGATTGTTGCTTTTTGCCCATCTATACAACTTTTATTGAAAAACGATGTGAATATTTTGCAGAGTGCATTTCTTAGAGAAATTCCCCTATAATTCTTCGGGTCATTCACACTTCCATTCTTAAATATCGGCCATATTGTCCTTTCTTGTCACTCCTTTGTAAATCTATATGTTTTGATAATGATAATTAAGGACAAATTAAGATATAAAACAATGCATGGTAAACTCAACTGGTGACAAATGACCGGATTATTGACGGGACCTGGATATTTATTTTTCAAAGAGCGAACGCAATCAATTAGTTCTTGATTTGTAATTGGGCTATTCATTTCGAAATTTCCATTATAGTTTCTTGTAGTAGCCTCTTCGTCATTTACATTTACATCTATATTATACATTAATTAGGGACAAAAACATCAAACCGGTTCTTTTTTGTTATTTTTTATTTAATTACATTTACTCAGCTGTAGTATTTACCTTTAATGCATACCAAACTCTGTTGGGCTATTTCTTGTACAAGTGTATATCTATTTATTTTTACACATAATAACTTTTTTAACTGACACAGTCTTTTGAATGAGATTTTACTGTGAACGTATGCATCGACATGATTAATTCTGGTTTGAATATCTAAATTCCGTAACCGTTGAAATTTATCCTGTTTAACATTATTGCAGTCTTGATTGGAGTTATGAGCTCTGTGGTAAATCTGGTAACTGCGTTTGCTGCATTTCAACACAACTTTCCGTATATAAAGACCGACATTTTGTACACAATATGTTCAAAACATTTCTGCTAAACATGCTGAAGAAATGATTCCGCATTTGTCTCTTTCAGTTTAAAGCATTGTCTATTATTATCCTCGTCATCGTCCTCAAAGTCTTCGCTAAAAGCACCTTCTGTCATATTCATTATTTACATAATCACTTGTAATCCGATCAGCTCTTTCTAAGCTAAAATATATCGGAAAACGGGGTTTTCATCACTATCATCAATACCGAAGTTTGATATGAAGGGAAATAAATCTGTCCATGGCTACAACATCATCCACTATGCTGAAACCATTATTTACAATGCATGTTACATTCCCAGCGCTATCGTTGAAAAGCCAACCGTTAAATACATGTAAACATCATGCAGTGGAAGAAGCTTCTACAGGAAAAATATAACAGACAATTATATTCAAAACTATGCCATAGTGAATGTATGCTGACTCTGGTTCCTTACTAAAAACGTTAGCCATCATGAATGGTTCATCTTTTCATATGACTTGCTGTTATTTCTTTAGACGGTAACTATCGTTGTTTAATCCGTTTTGTCTGGCTTTCATTTCACATGTGCCTGGCCGATGAAAACATTGTATCCCTTATTTAGCGTATGGCATGAACTATATCTAAATAATATTCACTATCACCTTCGGATGTGATCATGTTTAACCACATTAGGAATATAGTTAGTCACTACATTTGACACTGAGTATTTTTCAACATTATGTTTCTTGCTACATGTGACATACTATGGCTTCCATCAATCTGGTAATTTTGGCGGAAATGCTCATTGAAGAGCTCCATGTTATACTTTCTTCATTTCTTTGACTATGATATATTTTAACCTAACCATATTATCATCTATGCCATATTAAACATTTTGAATTAAGCCCAGTTATGCTTTTATTTTTTAAATTTTATTTTAGGTTGATTTCGTTTTTGGATCATGTCTTGAAATCCGTTATTTTAATTTGCATATTACCAGTTACGTATGATTAGATTTAAAAAAATGTGACTCTTTCTTCCTGCTATGACTATGTCTTAAACTAAGTACAAGAAAAAAACAAATTCAATACGTTTAGTAAATTTAAGCAATCATTTTTTTCTCTAAATTACAAGTGAAAAATTAATATGAACTTAAATTATTGTGAGTTAAGTCCTAAACAATCCAAAACGTTTTATTACAAGGAAAAATGAATTTCAGTATTGAATGTGCCAAAGTATGAATAGCCTAGATGAATCACAATGATATAATCCAGAACGCCTTTCAATGAATTTGCACTAATCCCGAAGTAGTGCTTAATCCAAAGAGGGAATTAATACTTTTTAAGTCCAGCGAATAATTTAAGTAAATGATTCCTTTCAGATTATTTCTGAACAAAATAGTAACTGATACAAAATCAACTGAACTTAAAAAAAGAATGAATAATTGTGTACCTCACTCTATATTTGCAAATTTCACGTGACCTAAGACACAATAAAATGCCTAGGATGCGTGTTATTTAATTATTTAAGACTGTCCAATTCTATCAAATTGGTACGATGGCAACAGTCAGGTAGACATATTGTTCAAGGAAGAAAATATCCAGGGAGGCCAAAACTCTACATTCAATCACGGACAAAGTTCATGCAAATAATACAAATTAGACATACATAACACTTACAAATGTCATTGCAAATAAATGGATCGTGGTCAAGACAAGAAAGCAAGAACGATTTAAAATTAGGAAAGAGCTACAAATGTTACTTCATCCAAAACATCATGTAGATCTGAAGATGATAAAGAACTTGGTAAACACTTTCATTAATTGCAAAACCAAATTCGAATGTTGAAAGGAAGAACAAGGAGACTCTATGCTATTATAAGATGCTGCAATCACTAAACTTTAAAGAAATGAACCCAGTTCATAAAGCTATAACACATATATTTTTCTTTGATAAGTGGCAGTTTTAAACGTTAGATATCTTGCTCATTTCCACTAAAATCTTATTTATTCATGATTGCAAAACTGTTAGAATGAAACATCTGGCTGAAATTATAATAATATATACTATGAATATCAATTTTAATAAAGAAAAGAATCACGTATTATATGAGTATAATACATAGCAGAGCTTTGAGTTAAAGAAAATGGCAAAACAAAATATTAACAGTGTTCACCATGCTGTACGTTTATCATTTTGCTATAACACACCTTTGGAAGTTGAGTAAAATGTCAATAGATCCAATATCAGATATGAATATTGTCCAGATTGGAGACGTAGTTTTAAATTACTTTGTGCCCCATACTGTTCCATACTATGAAACATGTGAACATTGTATGGCTATATATTTCCTTATGCTTCATATATTCTTCAACACAGAAGCATCGTATTAAATTCCCCTTATGTCCCATACAGTACTTTACTGTTTAATTTCCCTTATGTCCCATATAGTACCATACCTATTAAATCTACAGCATAATTTTAATTGCCGTAATGTCCTATATCATGCTACATTACTACAAGTGGAATAAAAAGGACACGTAACTGCACCAGTTTTAAGAGTGTCTATGGGAAACGCTACCAGCTGAGTTCTCGATTTATTACACGTGTCTTAGGTATTCAATTGGTCCACTTTATTTTGATACCTAAATATTCGTGTTGCTACCCACGTTTGGTTTCCTAATATTCATTTCAAATATGTCCAAAGCAGTTCTATATATGTATGGTGAGAAATTGCTTGCAAGCGTTTTTTCTTAGTTATCATGATTCATTGGTTTATCTCAAACCCAATCCTAAACATTTCTGTTTGTTGTTTACTAATTTCTGTCATTTCATATCGTTTAAAAAGCCGGCACCATAGGAATCACATAAGCCAAACTATATAAACAAACGCAAATATTAACGAAGAAATGAAACTATTTATTATACATTTTATGTTGTCTCGTTCTTCTATTTTCCTCTGAATCAGATATATGCTGGTTTCTTATGGTTTCTTTCAGATGCCACAGTTGTCTTATATTGAGATAAAATATTCATTCTTTTATAATATTTCTTTGAGATGCCATATTACTATGTACTTCTTAGTTCTATTGTAGCTGAAGATGCCAATATTATTGCATTTTGGTCTAATATAATTTTTGGTGACATTGTCAACATTAATTTCCCAATGTATGTGATAATTAAGCCATATTTCTTCATACATAAAGCAAACCAAGTAGTTCTCTAGTCAATACTTTGTCTTTTTGCAGTGATACGTTGTGATGAACTATTACAACCAAATAATAGTAATATTGCCGTATATGGAGGTATCAACGGAAATTGGACGTATAACACTACTGTTTCCATTTCATGCATTGAGGGTTATATTTTGGATGGGGAAAGCCGTGTTCGTTGCGCAGGCACCAAACAATGGACTGGGTCTATCGGACACTGTGATAGTAAGGACGCGGGATACTATGTCAATTGATTATCGTATGAGTGAGGCCGACCAAACACATTTGCATTAGTTTACACGAAGATGGGTTACGTCAGTTTTTCAAATGTTCTTTGTCGTTCAATTCGTTTGGCATATTTGTCGACATGTATATTGACATGTCAATGCCATTTATCAAGTGTGTAAAATGTTCTTTGCGATTTTCAAACTAAAATAAATAGGTCACTGATCGATTCATTTCTGGTAATCTGCTTAGTGTATATGATAAATGTATTGATTGTTTGTGCTTGTTTTGCATTAGGAGTTAAAAGATTACCAATATGTAAGCATGGATATTTTGTTTTGCCTTCGCCTTTTTAACTTAAACAATAACCTCTTTAATAGTCCCTGAAATTTTTTAACGCAATACTTGTCTTTGATTCTCTTGGCAGTGTTTTTGTACTATGTTTAACGTGCCCATGAATGATTAAACTTTATATTAAAATACGTTTGTGGCACCACTTCTTTCACTCAGATGACTTGGTAGAAACGAGAAGTAGACAGGAGAGGACTTTATATACCCCCACATAATGTAAAATCCAGTAAACCAATGTCCCCCTCATTTTACTAACTGTATGAAATAACCCGGCATTTTAAAGTCATAGATTTAACAAATTCCGTCATTTTGTGAGCATAAAATCTATTTAGCTCTTTGTACTTGAAAAAAATAATTAGTAAAGTTCATTTTCGTTGCATAGTAACAGTACATGTTGGCAATATTAGGACATACACCAGATCATGGAATGTGAGGCTCATTTCTGGATATTTAACTAAAAAGCACTGTATCCATAAAAATAGAACAAGATACATAGCAAAGAATTCAAAACCGCTTTAGTAAACTTCATTCTCATTTAAAATTGATAGTGAGGCAAGTGTTAACTTAATTCACTGGACTGCGTTGAGAATTGAATTACATATATAATTTGTGCGCTGTAAATGACGTCACACACACACACACACACACACACACACACACACACACACACACACATTCATCCGGCGACTATGTTAGATCCTTTCCATTCCCGCAAACTTTATTTCATTATCACTGATACATAGGGCAAATATAAACATTCAAAATGCATCGATGTATCCACTCATGGTCTCACCAATGTATATTTTTAGACATGAATCCCAATTTAAAAATACCATCTTATTTCTTTGATCAAAGTAAATGTGACAATTTTATAGGCAAATTGGTCATTAACTTTTTGTGAGATTTCTTTACATGTTCAGTGCTGTTTTATACAGAACGTGCCGATGCTATGAAGTCTTTGGAGTCTGGATCTACTACTGCAGCAAGTGCAGGTGGAACTGCAGGTGGAGTTTGTGTGGTTGTACTAGGAATTGTCATTGGTATTATACTCTACAGAAGGTTTGCGATTTGTTTTTATATTTTGACCTATGGTTTTTTTTAACACAGAAATCTTGCTATGTTTAAATTCGGAGCATCATGCATGTCAATGAGTAATATACCTTTTTAAGAAAGAACCCTCATTTTTCATTCTTCGATAATCATTAAAAGAACGAACTTGAGAAAACTGGTTTTGATAAAATGAGTCTCGTTAAAACCAGATATGCTAACTTTCATTTCAAATATTTCCTCTGAGCCGTGTAATACTGGCTAACAAATCATGTGGATTGAGCTAAATTACCTCCCTTGGAAAGGATTGGTAATGCCTCCAGAAACTCCGCAATAATATATTGAAAACAAACTCCTGTGTCGTTCTCTTAATTGTGTTTTTTACCGATAGTCATATTCATCATTAAAGCCTTTTATGTGGATAAAATATATTTCATTTAGACTTTAACTCTTTCAAAATTATGAAAATACAATTGATATTTTACAGAAAAAGACACGAATTTTACTGAGCCAAACAATCGAAGTGCTCACTATTGATATCGTATGTAGATGAATATGACAATACTCCTATGAAATTTATGTGCGGTTATGTAACATTCAAATTTAATGCAGGTCCCTTTAACACAAAAGAAAGGAAATTAGATATTTTAAATGGCGCCAGCGAGAACATAGAAAAAAACTATACCCTTATGCATTAAAATCACTGGCAATTTAAATTAAACATAGTCAATACTTCTGTTTAAAAACTGAATTAGCGATAGGATTAAAGGAAATTAGATTAATGAAAACCATCCTTTCCTATGACGCTATATAAGTGGAAGCTAATAAGCAAAAGAAGGCCTGCAGTCTAAAATTATGTTTGCTTATCTAAGATAGAAAACTTTCTGTAAACGGCTTGTATTTGTGCATGAAATCACTTTATAATAAGATAGAAACATCGTGTCACGTACGCGATATAAAATAAGAGTTGGACAGATATAGTAGTTATAGTTATAAGTTTTCCGTATGTTTGTAATAAAATTTATTTTCAAATTGATGATCTTTGAAGTCCCAAAAATATATAGAACATGACGTATTTTCACTTTATTATAGCTCAAATCTTTCTGTTGGATCGTTATCTTCAAACTTTATTTGCAATTTTACTTTGTAAATATCTCCCGTCTGATTTAGTGAGCTTACGTATTTGCTCTTCTGACACATATTTATCATGATGCCAAAAGTTATGAAACTGAGTACATCAAGTTGCTTCCAAAGTTACATAAATTAAATTTACTACGTTATATTAACTTTACTATATATTTTAGTTATTTGTAGATCACCTTCCCTGTATTACAGGTTTAAAGGATGATTCCTATTATTCAAGTTGATTGCACAATAAATCTTAGATTTATTTAGTGATTGTAGAATCTTGTTTTATCGCTGATAAAACATAACCGCACGTTGATAAATGTTGCATATTTATGATGATTTCGATTTGGATTTTGGTTTTTTTAACGTATCTTTAACAGTTGTTCAGGTCATATTGCTTCGATGTCTGTAGTGCGGCAGCTTATAGTGATGTTCAGCACTGGGGCATCACGCCGCAGACATGTAGCATCATGTCGCACCGAGTCACATTATTCTGACACCACGACCGACCAGTTCTAGCACTAACCTCTTAATGCTGCGCTTTTTTGAAATTCAAAAGAAGCTAAATGATATCACTGTCCGTCTTGCTCACATCCGTTGCTTATTAAGGACATACACTCTGGTTTCCTTTCAAACCAAGTGCGGCTTCAACTTCTTATTGAAAAACCGGTATTGCTTTAAAGATATATAGAATAGACTTTTCGTAAATGTCACTCTTTTTTAAATTTATCATTCTAAAGAAAAAACAGACTTCAAACTAAAACTGCTGAAACTGCATTTGATGACCTACGGAGTTCGTCGAAAAGGATGACACAGGAAGAAAGTGGTAGCAAGGAAAATGTAATATATGGTAAGTGTACATATAGACTCTGAATACTACACAACCCCATCTAAATGTTCTAGTTCTAAACCTTTCTAAATTTAAACCTTTGACAAGCACAAAACCGTTTGATTTTGTCTTGAGAATTCAAGCTGTTTCACGTCCAACTTGTACATTTTCTTTTGATTTGCTCGGAGCGTCTATTTGGAACATTATATCTCTTTAATTAGGTTTGCTCGTCTTCATACTGCTATAATTTTTTTTTGACAGCTCTTAGACTATTAACTTGTTTTAGATTATAACCAGTCAGCTAAACATGTAGTATACATTTATTATGTGTCTACCCATAATGAAATGTTTGTCCAGGATATTAACAACCCTTTTTTGGAATATCTCGAATTGAATATTGGTCACACTGGTTGCTTGTACTTGCACATTGCAGATAAGAATAAGAGCGATGATTTTCAAATTGAGCAATACTGAGTGTGTCCACCTGCGGTATTATGAAAGGCCGATGTCCTCGTTGTTCCCTATGTTGACGAATCTTCTGTTATTTTCCAAACAATTTTATTTTACATTCGACAGTTATCAATTGCTGCTAAAGAAACGAAAATTTTCAATATTGGTATTTCGACTAGAATTCCAGTCATTGTTTGTGTTTCCCATAAGGAAGGCTACAAATTAAAAAGTGACATGCCAACAAAAAGTACCTCTGACAGTGTCATTGTCAGATCAGGAATGTTGTTCATTAGGTATTGTATACACGACACGTGAAGGAATTTGCTTAAGCAAATTTTATTACCGTGGTTGGTAATAATTTATAGAAATTATTGAATGAAATTTCTCCTTCATGTTTCACCGCGTTACAAGCATGCGAATATGTAGATAAAATGGACGTATGGGATTTTGTAGGTTTAACACAAGCATTAACAGCGATAAAGAGGATGACTTTTGTGATAAGTCATTTTATGTATGGATTTGTTATTACCCAAAGGAAAGACTAAACAATTATTATGAAACGAAAAGCGATCTCTGGAAACTTAGATTGTTCTTATGATCATTGCTTCCAAGTTTTTAATCACCTCTCTGAAAACTGTTGGTTTCTTTACAAAGTAGATTTGTGCTATTCATTTTATTGCTTCAAACTTTGGCATTAGTTTGTGCATTGCAAGTACAATACCATCATTGTTTGGATCATATTGGGTGAGTAAATATTTTGTATATCTTGTGAAACGGGCAAACTATTTGCTATTTAACACTATTTCAATAGTTCATCCAGTGTGCTCATTCCTTATATTTTGTTTCAAGCAGTAGTATTGAATATCTCAGCAATCCGCTCGTCTTTATTGCAAGATTCATGGTTAGTATTTAAGAACTGATCCATTGTGATTCATTGTTTTATGCAAGAGCACTAAAATTACTGCCAGTATTGATAGATTTATTTCCATGCATTAATAGGTTTACCAATAGTCTTTCGCGTGTGAAAAACGTATTTTGGGAAAAGATTTTCTAATCACTCAATTATCGATTTGTTGTATAAATTTACATGTGTGCCAAACATTTAACAATCTTGTCAGTGTTTTGTGTTCACAATTTTACAAATATGCTAGAAATCCGATTCCTGTGCTGCTGGTTTTTTTGGTAAAGATAAAGGTGGGCGGAAATCTGATCTATCAATTTTTCGAAATAAATTTATAATTGTGCTATAAAATCGATAGCTTTCTCTATCAAAGATTTTATGAAGACCAATGCGATAGCGTGTTCATAGATCGTGTACATTTATAGTTACAAATCCATACGGGGTTTTCTGAACATTAACAAAGTCGTTTCTAAACATAATAACATCCATGTCATCGGAAAGATTATTTCGCGGCGTATGCTTACTAACGTCATCAAAGACAGACAAATATTGCAGTTATCTCTGATCGCTTTCGGAATCTGAACGTTACGTTGCGGGACGGAACTGACGCCCGTGTTTTTATGTCTACTTCGTGACAATATTCTTTCCCTGGATTTCTTCGCTTGTCAAGCATAATATCATCGCATACCACTAGATTATTTATGCTACCGTAAATATCATATACTGATGACGCATCATCGTTATCGGTAATAAACTCAATAACATTAATATCATCATTGTGATCATTGTCATTACCATCTTTCTCCTTTGCCAGTGACTTTGCATTTTAATTGAATTTCTCAAGAACATTATAGCATCGTTGGTATCTACGGATGGTGTTACTGAATAAAGTTTGTCTGAGCCATCAAATTATCAGGTTTAGTAGCAGCTGAGTTTTGCCAGACCCAGACGGGCCAATGAAAATGGCACAAATAGAGTTGGGCAATACCGGATGTTGCTTGACTGGCTCCTGCTATCAACCACATTCATGTTGTACAAATATGATAAGTATATGAGTTTATATTGTATTCGATCCAAACACGTCACTGTTACTAGTGGATTAAAAACAACAAGGACAAAGACTCGTCAACGTGCACTTACAGGCATGTGCGTGAAATGTGGTACAAAAAAATACAACTGTGTGGCGTCACGCGAGACGTCGACATGTGATGATATCGCTATGGCACTCAATATATTACCAGGGATTCCATGGGCTAAGTATCTTGGTGAAAACCATATTCCGAGATATAATTATTGTGGCCCTGGAACTCGATTTGACATTATTCTCGGTGAAAGAAATCAACCCAATTAGGCGATTGACCAATAAATACGATTGAGCGTGCCATGTCATGATGTTGCTTATAATAATGAAGATCTACAAAAACGACATATCGCAGACATCAAGCTGATTCACACTTTGAAGTCTGTAAAAATTAATCTCTTAGAGAATCGTTTGCTAATTGACTGACACGTTCGGCGACGAGTTGTTAGCTAGCGATGTGGGCTGGCAATTAATTGTACGGTAATGATAATAATAGAGTCGATTTATTATAGAACAAGAGGGCACTGGAAAGGCAATTCAGCAGATGTCGGGCATGATGTTTCCTCAAAATGGACGGCCGGACAGACAAAAATGCACATTTATATACCCCAACCTAGAACGATTCAATATGGACGGTAAGATGCTAGCACTCCCAGGGAAGTTCATCTTGCAGATATTTTGTTTTACAGCATTATACTATTCAAGCTGGTGCTACACGTAAAGCAAAGAACAGACTCATTGATGGTCGTAGCCGTTGCAAGCCGATGTAAAGAAGCGGAACCTTTATCAACTGCAACAGCATTTCAAGTTGCAGCTACATTCGAAACGATTTATCAACGTGGACCTTTACGATGGCCACAGTTTCCACAGGCTGATACTGGCAAAGAATTACTTGGTGCAGTAGCATTGCTGATGCAATAACAAGAAGTTGAAATCAGACGTGCCACACCGCAAAAATCGCGATCAGGCAATCGTTGAGAGATTTAATCGAACACTTACTTAACGACTGTTTGAAAATCAGTATGCTCAGGAACTTTCCACTGATACTAGATATCGCAAAAGGGCTGCAAGACTACCAACTGTAATTGCAGCGTTCAACAACGAAGTTATGCGTGGAATTTCTGTGAAACTTATCAATTCAATCTCAAAAACCACATACCAGTTAAGCGACCTGACTCTACCACACAACAATCATTACTCAGTAACGTGACGGTGAGATATTTGTATGTACCTGGCGAACATGAAGGAAGTAAAAAAGAGCAACTGATCATATTTGGAGTGTAACCACACATAACATTTCCAGTGTGGTAAGATTGACGGTTAAGCCTGCAATCTACATTCTAGATTTGTCGGCTCTTCAGCGTGGATTTGTCCGTGAATAATTACAAGTAATACTGGAAGATACCCAGATACCACCAGAATGAATTCGCTAGCAAATCAAGGCACTAGCTCCTCGACGTATGTTACAATCGAAACAGGTCAACATCACATTCACACGTGTGTGGACTAAAATACTATCGATTATGTCCATTGTAAAGGGTAGTGTGTTTTTACGAAAATACCGTCACAACATTATTCTGTTACAGCAAGCACAGTATCAATTTGTCACTGTTTCAGCTCCATGATGAATTCAGGATCACTATCGAACTCGCGTTATGCTTTTTACCATTTCACTGTTAACCAGCTAAATGTTTCTTTACCGTAGTCTAGTTAATTTTCTGAAGTTGATTATATTTCCACAGTGTAACCCATCCTATGTAGTTTTGTAACTGTCGATATTGCCAAATACACTAAATCTGACCATTTGACACAATAATCGACAATCCAAAGACTGTCATCGTGGATTGTTAGTCCCTGCGATGAATGAATTGGTATTGCATAACCTAGAGTTCAGCTTGATGGTTCCGCTAAAGCTTTATCAACAGCTTTATCAACAGCGTCAAAAGCGACAACCACGATGTCATTAAGAACGAGTTTTTATTTCTTCAAGGATCTCGGAATCTCAACGTCAATATTTTGACTTCGATGTCCTTTTGGGGCGACAACACAATGGGACTGGTAGTTCTGGAAATATCTCCTTATGAAGTGAAAATGGTGTATGTTGAATTCAATCACGAACTATTTTTCTGGATGGAACTCTGAGATCATTAGTGCGCCACAAATTCCAGAAATCATCAATCGCAGGTTCTGGAAATTCACTGTGTATCACTTACATTGAATCTTGTTGGATTTAAGTATTATCTTTGCTCTTTGATTTTTCAATGATTCATCGGTGGCCCTGTTGTCCTCTAACATTTCCTCGTAATAATCAACATATCGTTTTAACCAGTAGTGTGGTAATTCTCCTGTGAATGGGGGGGGGGAGTTGACCATGATCGCAACATATGATAATCGCCGTTGATTTTGTCTATGACCAATCAGGAATCATTTCTAAAATATATTTAGATACCGTATATAATTCATCCAAGATGATGATCTTAGGAATATGTTTCTCACCCATTCTTTCTGAAATCCACGCATCGTAAGAAACTATGATAAATATATAACTTAACACCTCTCTATTTTCTTCTCCCTGGCAAGTCTGTGAGTTGGGGTTAGCATTTCCATGTTGGCGGGGGATCTGGGGATCCAGATAAACATCGTTAAGGCACTAGTAGTTTTACCGGAGCCACTAGGATATTAAGATAAATCATTTTATGCCGCGACACGGGATTATTAACTGATAGTACCAATGACGGCTGAGATAATTGTCCATTTTTGTAGAGGGGTTTATGATCTGCAGATTCAGAATACTTAAATATTACTTCACTTTTTACTAGCCAATGTCCCCATGGTGCTTCGTCTACACTTATTAGAAATTCATCTAGCAGGCCTATGTTTGACTCACTGATATAAAATGAATCTGTTTCGACTCTAACAGTATTCTTCGATTAATCATCGATAACAGGTTTATTGATGTGTAAGGGAGTACTGAAGATCTCAGATGAGCCAATTGCGGCGAATCACAATCATAGTATCTTAGTTACATTTAGTAGTTTTTCACGCTCCCTGGTGACTAGTACACGTTTTCGTTCCGTATCGGCAATTATAAAGTCGAGTTCTGCCTCGTCTATGATTAATCCTATTCAACGTTGCTTACTATCAAATGAGGCTGGCTGCATGTGTAAATTTACCAATACTTTTTGGCCTATGTCTGTTGCAAACGATATTTCTATCTTGCCATTGATTTCTTGTTTTAGCAACCAGACCTTATATTGTGGTCTACACAAAATTGTTGCTTCAGTCACTGTCAGCAATAACAATATTTTTGTATCCCACAAACATTTCGATAGTACTATTGGAGCCCAACCACGTTTGTTCTTTACGCAGTTGTCCATGAGATTTATCTCCAGATATGGTTAGTTAAAATGACGACCAAACCAAGCTGGAATGACCGGATGAACAATCGAATGATTCAATCTTTTCAAATCCTGTAAGATCAGAATTCAGCAGTTGGCCGTTTATCAGAACTCTAGTAATTTCATACAGCGGAGGTCCAAATCTCTCAAATTAAGGTCTATATTCATCCATTCCAAACAAAACTCCCCGGATAACATGCAGCCATGTCAATCGAGATAACGTCCTTGCAATCATATATAGTATTCAAGAGACCTCCATGTCCATAATAAACACGCGAGCGCTGAAAATCTTCAAGAAACTGTCGATTTGTTGGTTACCATGACTTTTGTTGCAGACCAAAGTTAGCAACGACAGATGAGATAACAATCAATTATTAAGTAAATAATGTATTAGATCTGTATTGTTTGTGTGCAACCCGCGCCGTTTGCTAATGAAGAAATTCTGTACGATAAAGTTCACCAGACGGTAACACGAACTGATCAAATCCACGAGGGCTGTCGTTGTCTGGTTGACTCTGGAACTGCTAGATCAACACTGTATCGCATTTACTGAAATTATAGCTACAATCACAAAATATCCCCGTCGTAAAATGCAACATTTTCTCTGGTTGGCAATTTTGTTTGACTCTCTGTTCATGCGTGGGCGTTGTGGTCAAATCGAGAAAACAACTGCCTTCACAGGATATGCTCGCTTGTAATATGGCTTGTAGATAGGCGTCAGCACCCTTGGTCTAGGACTTTTGTCTCGGGTGACAACATGCTGGTGGTGTTGTGATTCTCGAACAGGGTCGCGTTTATCAAAGATAACCCATATTGTGTCAACCGCACAGGTGACAGCAACGATACATTTGATTCTAAATAAGTATCGTCCGTCGTCAGAATAATCAATAAGTATCCTTGCTCTTTGGTCGTTCATTGCAACATCGATGGAAAAGTTCTCTTGTTCAATCCGAAACCTTGACCAAACGTGCGCTACTTCATCGTCCTTAAACTCGTTCTTGGCCTCACTTATATGATTGAGTAATTGCAAATTTGAGTAATTGCAAATTTGGTACTATGGGACGATTTGTTTATCTATTAGTCTGTCAAAGTCAAATCTAGCCTGGGAAGGCTTGATCGTGGCTAATCTTGCAAGCTCCTAATCGGATAAAGAGCTCCCGTCTGTCATAATATAATTAGGGCATATTTATCTTCCAGTTAAATATAATTCTTGATTAATATATAATGACGGCACAAAAAACATAGCTGGAAATGGCTGATGATTGGATCAACAAAACCGTAAGGAAAAGCTTGTTATTATGAATAGTACGGTTGTCATCAAGCAAGTGTTCAAAGCGGAAGTTTAGGGCCAAAATCAAAACTGCGGTATTGGCGTCAGAGATAAATTTTATCTGTGTGGTCTATCAGGTGGCAAACAATACAAAGCTTTGAAACGGTACTATGTGGCCACAATGAAAGTCCGTAATTACTAACCAATCGTAATTATATTTTCTTAGTAATATAAAACTATTAATTTAGAGAAGATTATATATATATATATATATATATATATATATATATATATATATATATATATATATATATATATATATATATATATATATATATATATATATATATATATAGCAAAATACCGTCGAAGAATTCAAACGACATCCAATTTTAAAAATTAGGAGGCAAATCGCGCTGATGTGATGAGAAACTGTCCACTAAGAAGACCTTTGGACTTTGTTACTAATACTGGTTATCTCATGATCTGTGTGATAACACAGTGCGTTGCGAGAGAAGGGTATCTTTCTCATAGATTTGTTTATGAATGTTCTAATAGCTTGATCAATATCGGTTTTGTTATCGACCATTTTTATTTGAATAAATTTGAAAATCTTTTATAAAATCTTCAGGCTATTACACAAAGCTAGAAAAGCAGCGTTGACACTGTAAAATACAGCTTGTTCTGTAAGTTTCTAAACCAATGAAAGCATAGAATTTCCATCAGTGACCGCAGCTGAAAAAAATATTTTAATAATCATTCGTATAATGAAAAAAATATTTTTTAGTATAAATAGATAAAACCAAAAACCAATGAATCCTAAGAATGTGAAATGTTCCATCGCTAATGATCTATGCACCGGAATTTTGTTCTGCTCAGATCTATACGGAAACTGTCCCGGTAATCCAATCCAATTTTAAAATAGCACAGATATGTCTGGTTAATGAATGAAGATGAATAAAGATATTTTAATATCTGTGTGTCTGTGTGCGATGGTTTTCACATAATCCAAGGAAGAAATCAAAACGCTGGGTTCTTTTACGAACTTGTGTTTGTAACATATTTAATTTCTCTGTGTTTGTGTGAGGCGGTTTTCACACACTCAGTGAGGAAATTAAACACATAACGCAGAGTGTTCAAAGTAAAACAACCGTTTTTCAATAATTAGCCTGATGCGTAACCAAATTACCTACCATATGTTTGGTTAGAGTACCATAACTATGAAATTTGTCTCTCTATCAGAGATTGATTTCATCGTTTAATAGCCCTACCATATATGCAGGTACATAGTTACGTACCCGTCCCACATTCAGATATAAAACACTATTCATGTTATCGATTGCCAGGGGCGTGGATGACGTTAACTTAAATAGTGTTTTATACCTCGAAGGGGGGGGGGAGGGTCAGTCTGGGTTTTCCCAACAGTGAGAAACTTTAAATATGAGTCCTGAAACACAGATATGAAAACATGCGCTGTAGTGTAATGGAATGTGCGACTGACTACCAATCGTGTAGTCGTAATCATACGGGCCAAAAAATAACTTTTTTCTATTAATTGTATAGGCAGGCATATTTTCTGGGTGGTCAAGCACGACTGTGGGATATTAAGATATTGATGTTGTATGCCTATATTAATGTAGTTAACATATTTCATATAAGCTGAATATTGTGTTAGCACATAAACCGCTTATTAAAAGAAATATATTTATCACACGATGAATCAAGAAAATATTAATGCAATTATTTCTGTGATTGAAACATTACATAAAGATGCTATACAACTTACCTATTCCTAGTGAATGCAGAAAAAAAAATCACAGATGATTTTGAAGTATTGCAACACGACATGAGGAAGGTAAATATACACTACTAGCAGAATATCGATTTGTAAAATTAAGCCATCTTGCAATGATAACTTCCCTCTGTGACGCTGGAAAGAAAATGATAATTTTTTTCCCATTGCAGAGACTGTAGACAAAATTAGATCGACATTGTCTTTAGGCTATGAAGCAAAGAAGATTGTAGGTGCGAGTGTAAGACAGCTACAGAACTTTATTGTGGAGATTGCTACCGATCCAAGCTCTCGTTCTGAGGTTCCAAGGAATTAGAATTGATAGAACACAAATTGATCGAAGCGTTCCAACAACAACAAAAAAAATATCTATATTTTTTTATATTTAACCCTCTTTTGGAGAGTGTATCTCGACGAGGCTCTGTTACTGCGCAACTGGACAGTTTTATGGTTCATCACGCACATACAAACTCAGAGTTAATCTCCCCAACGCAA
This sequence comes from Sinohyriopsis cumingii, assembly GCA_028554795.2. Classification (NCBI taxonomy): domain Eukaryota; kingdom Metazoa; phylum Mollusca; class Bivalvia; order Unionida; family Unionidae; genus Sinohyriopsis; species Sinohyriopsis cumingii. The sequence continues at coordinate 157,125,089 of CM068824.1, forward strand.
GTCAAGTAAATTTCCTTCTTGATCTGTCTGTCGGAAATGTATCCTTGACTACGATGGATTCTGACTTCGCAAATAAACAGGATTAACAGGCATCGATATAATTAAATAACCAGGATAAAAGTTGTAAAGAATACATCCTTTATGATCCTGTTTGGAGTTCTCAAGGTGTGCCTGATAGCTACCAAAGACAGTCTCAAACGAGATTCACAGATACTGTCTATGTGATGTTGACTATACCCGGTGATACATGACGACCGCCACCAATTCGATCATTGTTATGCTTGGGAAACCTTGTTGTTAACCTATCTTTGTTTGTTCCCATACCATGGTGATCTTTGGAAAATATTTATCGATGATTGGATGAATCTGCATAACATCTATGCAAAGCCATTTTAGCTTGAACGTCGATAAATCCGCTTCTGTGATCTTAAAATAAGTGAGAAACATTATGTGTCTGTTGCTATATCTAAAGGTCTGGGTTGATAATCTTAGCCTTGGGTTGTTGCCTTACGAGGGGTGAAACCTCGTATACTGCTACCCATATGAATTACTGCTTGTTTTGCAGCTTCGTGAAAGAAATTAGCATCAGAATTCTTTTTCTGATTTAGGTGCTGAGTTGTGCTATTGATTTCTCGTTTAAGGTCATCATTTGGATACTCATATACATAATGCTCAAATAACTGTCGTAATTCATCACGTGTATGGTTAAACTCTAGTGTTATATCCTCAGCGAGTTGTATCGTAGAGTCCCTCGTTTTGGTGAATCTCTGAGTTCTTTTAATTGTTAAAACAATATCATTAAATATCCAAGTGAGATAGCTTATTGGTTAGCGGTAAATGGAACGTCTTAATGACAATACTTATATCTTTTTCTACGACTTTGATTGTTTTTGTACTCTCAACCTGTTATAAACGCCTTCTTGTTGGTGATAAAGTCTGATCACTGAGATTGTGGTGGTACTATTGGTGTAGCGGTGGCGTTAATGGCCATCCAAAAACGGTTCTAATCGATGACTGATATATTTCAACGGGCGTAATCTTGCGCTGAGATTTAAATGCCTGCACTTAAGGTTGGTCATGTACTATGATAGCGATCCTTAATTCTTTTCCAATAATAGATTTGATTCTACACTGAAGTTCATGGTTGATCTGCTCGATTTGATAACTTCCTGTACGTATTCCAACGACGCTCCTGTCTGGTGTTGGGGCAAGACCCCCTCCTTATTTTTATATGCGATTACCAGTAAATTGTTGGCGTGTAATCCCCAGAAAGACTTTGCTCTGATATTAGGCCAACTAGTATGAACTCGGAATTGTGCCAACGCCATCTCTAAGATTCTACCATTATGTGCTTTTATCGGGGTAGAGAAACTAATATCCGGCTGCACTGATGTCGCTGATATCATCCTTGTGGTTGCTGTGTTGGATTGGCGATATTTTTTTAATTTGCTATCGATCTGTCGTACTGCTATTACAATGGTCATTACTAAATGTTTTTCAAGAAACACCCGCATCAACTGTATTGTTGCCAACGACGGAGTCATTACTGGCTCACGCGGGTTATGATAAATATTGCTCATTGCGTATTGAAATAAATACATCATGTGATATCACACTCAAGTACGTCGCTGATAATGTACCGATTAACTTCACTGTTTCAGCAACTTACGCGGACAGCGCGTATACAACATTGTCGATAACTATGATATGTCTGTGGTACTTATTTTTGTTTAGTTTTGTGCTTGTCTATGATATTTTTCTGCGATGTCTGTCACGAACATACTTGATTATACCTGTAAGATTTCGAGAAATCCAAGACCTGTGTGAGACTGTGAATATCCTGGTCGCGATTCATTAAGTAAATGCAAAGTAATCAATTGAGCAGTCTTTGCGACGAATTCCAGACACTAACAATACGTTTCTGCAGTTAATTGTTTGTCATCGGGATATTGTATGAATATTTCCTCGGTATTGATAATTGACGCCGTTCCAGAAATTATATCGGTTGAATGGCGCCCTGGTTATATCATAAATATCCTTCATCGCACAGTGCTAAACACGGAGAACCTGTACACACCGATGACAGCACCGGTATGTTTGATTGTTTTTTTGTTTTAACCATGTAACTAACCTAGAATTTACTGTATACACCTCGTTGATGAACGGAGTCGTATGAATTACACCATCCTCAATCTTTCCAAAGCGCTCAATAACGTCGGGTGTACCGCGTTTTTATGATAGCTGCGGTTGACGTTTCAATGTTTGCCAGATCGCAGCTGTTTCATTGATGATTTTGAGGAATTATTGCCTGTTGGTCTTCCGCCAATCAGACTTTCTAGTCGATCAACGTCAGTAAGGACGTTATTGGGTCACAGTTTATCATGTAAAGTGCTAAGACCACTTCGTCGAGCGGCAAGACCACCTCCAGTTGTTTCATCTGCCTCAGCATTCATTCTTTCAGTTCTAGTTTTTGCGCCTTATTTTCTCATTTCTTCCCTTGCTTTTTCAAGTTGACGCCTCATTTCTTCTTGTTTTAATTCCCTTTCCTCCTGTACTTTATCAATATGATAATCTACTATCTTGCTAAAAGGTTTAACACCATAATCGCCATCTCTGACTTGCGTATTACCTGAGGCAATGCGATACGCGTATTTACGTCAATCAGCACGCCTTCTTATACTTTTAACATATTCGAATTTTACATGCTTTTCCTTTTCGTTCCACCAAAACGAAGCAATTCCACCTATATGTTTTGAATCATTGATAACTGTAATACCTTCCTTGGTAAATTTATTCATAGTATCAATTTTAACTTTTGGTGGTTGATCTTCTGTTTCTGGCATAATTCGATACCTTCCAATAATTCCTGCTGAATACCAGCTATCTCTCGAAGAATCTTGTTTTGTATCTTTGGATTGTTGCACTATTTATTCGGTTGCTTTAATGGTTCCTCCAGCGATGGAAAAAGATCTTTAGTAGTCTTTGTCACAGTTATGCAGCACCTTCTGTAAATTCCTCTTTGGACTCATGACGCGCTTGTAGTTGTTGCTTGACAGAATCACGGACGGGGAGATATTTCTTAATCGCACCTAGTCGTTCTTGAGCTAGTGCAGCTGTACGAGATTCCATAGTTAGCTCAGAATCACTCGTTATTACTGTAACGACAACTATTTAATTATATCATCTATCAGCACTACCCCAGTGACAAGGATCGGTTAAAAACGTCGATTTACTTTAATTTTTGGTGACATTTTTCGCAAGCACTTTCCTGAAATGTTATTTTTACGAACCCTACAGTAAATCGCCTTGGTTTTGTGTGGCCAAATTAGTTATTAGCATTATTTTCACAAAATAAGGTCTCGAATGTTTGGTCTGTTCAGCCTCCCTGGTGCTTCATAATATAAAAATCCTATATAGGGTTGTCAGAACTCACCTATTGCAAACTAATATTTATCCCATATAGCCTGTTTTTTAACTTGCCATCCCATGATGCTCCGTACACGAGGCCACGCACAAACAGTCAAGAGGTCGATACCAGTGGAGAAATTCAAGATTGCGGAAGTAAACTAAAAATATGCTGACAATAATGAAATATCATTAATTCAATTATTTCCAGCTATGTCGCCACCGGCGTATTCGTTGTATTATTCACAACTCGGAACAGGGAAACAAATAATGATTATTTATTTAAAATCATACTTTACAGTACTGTCATTTTCATCCATAATGGATGGCTTGGGGACTACGGCGAGAGATTGCGCAACCTTTTGGATGTGAATTAATTGTGTCAGAGATGCTTTATGTAAACGAAATATTTTATCGAATGTGTTACTTTACATAAAGATTAACATGTTCGAATATATCGACGTTCCCAGCATAACGCATACCTGTATGTTAAAATACATGAATGGAACAGATAATGCAATCGGGGTGGGCGTTTTAAGGCTGGAAGTGCAGTATGTTTAGTAGTATTGTCACTATTACATGAAATACATGTTCAGATAGTAGATCTCTATCTTAAATCTCTGATTCGTTTTCGATACGGAAATTGTTCGATTTATTTGGTTCTTAACTAAGCAACACAAACAAGAAAAAATCTTCAGTGTTATTAATTCCTTCATTATCATAATTTATCTTAGAACTTAATAATTATTTTCTTTGTAATCTAATCAGGGGATGAGGATATTTTGAGTTCAGGATTGATATTATTTCATATCAAGCAATATCACCAGTTTTATACGTTTGTATACCTATAACTTAAAAGGTATTAATATGCAGGAATCTTAGGGTTGTATATGATCTAATTGAACAGTTGCCTAACATGTGAGAAATACAATATTATATCACAATACTACTCGTGCAGCTATGAGAATTTTCAGAACGTCTAACGGTCAGTTCACAAGATTGAATGTTGCCTTACGTTAAAATATATAGCTTTCTTTTATGGAACTACTGCTTAATCAATGTATGCACGAATGAGAACAGCATATGGCTATCAATTCATCATTCCTGCCAAACTGAGTAAACTGAGTAATTTAAAATCATTGTCATGTTGAATTTTCTAGCTTAATATTATCAAAATCAATTGCACAATTTTACAAGAGCGACACTTTATAAACATAGATATCATGCAAAAAGTATCAACAAATATACAAATATTTTATCAAAATATAACTCAGAAAACATCATTACTACCAAGTGTATCTGAATTAATTTTCATGATCTTTTCTTTTGGGAGTATACCATATAGGATATACATGTTTTTTTTTTTAAACTAAACAGGTGGTGGAATTCTTAAATCATTATTATTTCTTTTTTGTTATTGCATATATACTTGTCAGTTCTTGCCAGCATACATTCTGACCAGGCATCATTCTTATGCACAAATTGCATGACATAAATAGGTACATGTTGCATTATGAATCTAATTACTCAAATCACACCAAGTTATCTGTTCCATTAATAGGTTTTAAAAACATAATTAAGCTCAATGACATAAAATAGGTTTATCAAATAATGTTGTAACTTTATGTAAAATAATGGTAAAACACAATTAATCATCATTTCATTGGAAGAAAGCATCAAACGCAGACACACTCAAACACACACACATGCAAAAAGCACAACCATACAAATGTTCAATATCTCACCGTATCCCACGCAAATCTCACATACGATGGCTGCAAATGACAGTAATGCGTAGGGTCACGTTAAATAAACACACTGTATGTATTACTTTAATTCACATAAGTAATATAACAAAAATATCGGTGGCATCACAGCTGCAAATAACATTTCGGATATACGTTTTTGAACATCTTTATCCTATTTGTTTCCAATTGTGTTTTGGTATCTGAAAATCTGTCTCACATAGGTAATACTTTATAGTTATGTCATACGTTTTACATTCAGATTGGAAATCATCATAAACATCTCCCTTCATTAATAATGTGTATGGTTTGGCTTTCGACGAGACTAACAGCGTTACCCAAATATCCCCTAAGTAGTTTCGTATTAAAGGATGCAAAATCTGAACAGGAGCAAGAAGCAAAGCTTTTGTATTGGTGGCTTATATACCAGGGTAAACAACTGTGTGTGACGTAGCAACCGCCCAAGCTATCTCCGCAAATGCGGGAGAAGGAAGGAGGGTCAAGAGGGAGGAATGTATTGCTACGCCACTGGCAGCCTTTGATATAAATGCAATTCGTGATTATGCCAACTCAAGCAATTTGACACTAGCAATTAGCATTTGGAGAATGTTATGAGCATGAGTTTGCTCCAGACGTACGGGATAAAATGGCATCTTTTCAATTTGTTGTCACCGTGGGCCGTCGTACTCAAGCTCTGCCTTATGGTAAATATTGTAAACGGGCATACAGACGGCTTTTTTCAAACTACGAGGACGGCAGTTCTTCCTTGTCTAAATCACGAACAACGAATTCAATGCTTATGTCTTACTGATTCATGAAGAAGGTTTCTGTTGTTCATAACCACGTCATCCTAGTTTGCATCTTCCACATAATCAAACCTCTTCCATTCTGTAGAAGTAGCCTCTTCTGATTCACTTTGTTCTTTCTAGATACGAAATTTAGCTTCATCCAAATAACTTAATCTTTGATGCAAACATTTGAATCTATGATATTCTGTGCCGTGTTTTTGTGTTTTGTTTCACAGAGCGTAAAATCTACCAGATCTCTCAAGCGGTTATTGCATAAGTACTTTATCCTAATTTATTTTTCTTCACTATTTTTTTATGCCTTTGAATCAAAGCATCTTTCAACAGAGGTAAAGCTTGTATCCGTTGAATATTAGCATCAAAGCTTTCCACACGATGACAAAAAAAAAAACAAAACAACATGAATTGCACTCAGACTTGTGTCATTTCATTCTCTGAGTCGTATTGAAGTTTCATTCCCAGACCAAAATTTGATTGATAGTTCTATGTCACTATATTATTTTTTCATTCTGAGAGTTGATCCAGATACAATATTTATTTCAAATTTTGTTTGCATTTTCCGTTCGTATTTTGAACTTACCTGCATTGATTATATTCTTTCTATTATGTTTCTTTTACTCTTGTATTTGGCTTTCGACGCCTAGCTGATCGCTTACCAGGTTTTGAAGGGGAAATTAAAAACGAATTTATTTTACATGTAATATTTAAATATTATGGACATAATTTACAACATAATTTAGGTAAAACGTATAATGTTAGTCTAACAGGTTCTAAAACTGATTTGATTAAAGTGTAATGCTAAGTTTTCAAGTACAGGTGGTGAATTGTCCTGTTATAATTATGAACTTCGCATTGGCATTGGGTGGCAGAGTGGTTTAAGGCTCTCACGTTACAGAGAACTTATACATCTCACCTCTGTCAGTGACAGTTCAAGTCTTGACTCGACCTCTGTGGATAAGTAAGAAAGTTTGTCTGTACGTTCCCGTGGGTAAATAGTTCATCTCGGGTCTTCCACCACCAAATATCCTGGCCGCCATGTATCGTCTGCTGAAAAATGCATCAAAACCCACAAACCCAATACTTACTGAACAGACATGATATGGGAGTTTCAGTCAATTGTAGGCAGATGTTAAACGGGAAGAACAGAGCCAGTGTTACATTGTCAAACAGCTGGTACACAGGAAATATAGCCTCGCGAAGAAGTACTCATTGCGTCTATATTCCCATCATTACGCTGGTAACAGGTATTTAAATGAACATTCTTGCAATTCATTTATTTTCATTAAGAATTGGTCTCCATTAAAATGAGAAATTTTTGTATCTTATCTCAAACAGCTTCATCACAGTATCAAATGAAATGAAGTCACTTAGAATGTCCAGCCTTAAGTCTTGGAAAATCTAGTGTATGTGAAGTTTCGTAAAATTTCCGGAAGATCATGACTCAAGACTCCACTGAAAAATTATTTTTACAAAATCAAATACACTCTACAATATGTTATCCATTTCTGAATAGGGTAAACAATACATTTTCATACTTCCGTAAAACTCGTTTTAATCAGACGGTTATCATCAATATCCACTTCCCCTTTACTTTCTGTATCGATATAAATAAATTATCAGGTATCAGAGCTAATGTAAATCTGCTATTACAGGGGTCTCCAAACTTTTCAGCCCGAGGACCGCATTAACTATCAAACAGCAGTTCGGGGGCCGACTACACACTCGAGGTCCAAATAAAAAAGAATCAAAACATGGATGTTGTTTTTAATTATTTATTTAATATTATTTTATTCAGTTATTATTTAATAACACATTGATACACTACACATGAACACCTGTATTAGTGGGAATGGTGAAATTGTTTCCTGGATGCCAAAATAGCAGACATTTCTGGCTTTAGATTTGATGTCCCTAACATCAACAGTGACCTAAGATTATCATCGGACAAGTTTGTTCTCAAATTGTTCTTCACGTATTTCATTCTTGAAAATGTTTGTTCACACAGGTATGTTGTTCCAAAGATTGAAAGGTACCTTGATGCAAAAGTTTTGACATTAGGAAAGTCTTCCTTGGGCAAAAACTGGTAAAAACCCACCAGTCCTTCTTTGAACTTGTCCCTAAGGAGGTCATTTGCTTGCAACTCAATGACCTCCAGCTGCAGTTCATTTGGGCAACTGGCCACATCTGCTTCAAATGGGTTTTGAAACAGTCTCACTTCTTCTGCCAAGTCAGAAAACCGCTGCTGAAACTGCAGCTGGAGGTCTTTGATGATCTCGCATGCAAATGACGTGGGGAACTCAGCTGTTGCTTCAGCCATGAAGACCTTGCACTGCTGAAAGTGCGTCAAGTTGTTGGCCTGTACTTGTTCCAAAAACAAGACAAGTTTGGATCTGAAGGCCTTTAGGTGGGTGTATAGATCAGAAACTAGATTTTCCTCTCCTTGTAGTTTTAGGTTCAGAAAATTTAAATGACTCGTTATATCTGCAGCAAAGGCCAATTTCCATAACCACTCTTCATCAGACAGTAATGGCTGTGGCTTGCCTTTACTTTCCAGGAAGTCACCTATTTCCTTTCTTAACTTAAATACTCTGCTCAGAACTTTCTCACAACTTAGCCATCTTACTGCTGTGTAATATGGTAAATCTTGCGATTCTGTGTCTGTATCTTTCAATATGTCTCGGAACTGTCTGTGGTTGAGCCCATGTGACCTTATTAAATTCACCATCTTCACCACAGGATTCAGTACACTGCTAATGTCCACATATTTAGCACACAAAGCTTGCTGGTGAATAATACAGTGCAGGAACATTGGTTGTAGAATGTTTTTCTCGTTACACATCTGCTTCACTTGTCCAACCAAGCCTTTCTTTATGCCACTCATGTTCTTTCCTCCATCAACAGTCAGGCAACTGAGGTTAGCCCAGTCCAAGTTATAATCAGCAAATGTTTTTTTCAACTCATTGAATATATCCTCTCCGGTGACAGTGCCGTACATGCTATGTAGGGAAGCCAGCTCTTGTGTTATGTTCATGTCTTCATCTACACCTCTAATGAACACAAGCAGTTGAGAGGTGGAACAGCTGTCCAGCGATTCATCCATTGCAATTGAAAAATGGCAAAACTTGCTTGAATTTTTCGCTATTTGAGTCACAATGTTTTCACCCATGTCTGCAATACGGCGGGCAATGGTATTTGCACCCAAAGCTACACTTTCAAATTGTTTTGACTTTTCTGGGCAAAGTTCCTCAGCCACCTCCAACAAACATTCCTTCACTACTTCACCATCTGTAAACGGTTTGCCACTTTTAGCCAGAACGTAGGCAACTTTATAACTGGCCTTAGTTAAGGATTCATTTTCATTTGAGGATTTACTGAACAATGTCCTCTGAGATGTGAGTTGATTTTGTAATTTAGAAAATTTTTCGGCACGGACTTTACCCTCCAACTGTGCATATTTCTCCTGATGTTTGCTTTGATGATGACGGCGCAGGTTGTATTCTTTCATCACAGCCACGGTTTCGTTGCAAATCACACACAATGCTTTCTCGCCGGATTTGATGAAGAAGTATTTCAAACTCCATTCTTCTTGAAATTGCCGACACTCATCGTCTATTTTTCTTTTCCTCTTCTCGGCCATCGCTGGGCACTAAAATAAAGTGAATTCAACATGAATAAATAGTGAAACTGAAAGTATCTTGCACACAATATCGCTCAAAAACCTGATTATGCGAACTAATTTCGTCGCAATTATAGTTGCAAATGACCCGAAACAATTTTTAAAAATTCTTATGATTTCTTAAGTTAAACTTACCTGAATATAGTGTGCAAATATATCCAGTTATGGTAGAGAGATTGTTGCTTTTAATGTTTCCTCTTCAGAATATTCGCAATCAGACGTTAACTGACACCAACACCTCCTCATCGCAGCAGTCAACCGCAACTGGCAAACTTTGTGATCAAAATAATCAAGTCTTGAACAAGCAGCAAACCATTTAAAAACTCCGCCACTAGATGGCGTTATATCATCTCATTGACTGTGAACGGAAGTAGAAAAACTAAGCAGCGAATAGGGTTTTGCAATGTAGTGATCGGTTGGAAAACATAATGCACTACTGCGCGCCTCTATTTTAATTCGGTAAAAACATAACGTCCACGTAAGCGGCGGCTGATCTTGGCAGGATACACGTAAATTTCCGTAATTTTTTTCCGTAGACAAAAAGGTCTCCATGGGCCGGATGTGAGGGCCGCATCCGGCCCGCGGGCCGTAGTTTGGAGACCCCTGTGCTATTGCATTCATTTATTACGCGTGAAGCCAACCTATTGCCATTTAATGTCTGTACATCTTTAGCCTCATACCGCTGTATATGTATATGTATAGCTATATATCGGCCATTCCTGCCTTTTCATGTGTTGACATATTCAAATAAGTTTGAAAATTATTATTCATAACTAATGACATAGGTTAACACTAAAAGCTTTTCTTTACACGTGTTCCATATAGCTTAATTGACTTTCTGGTATATATTTAATGTTAGCAATACAGTGCTGAGTAGCATATTTAATGTTTGCACTTCAGTGGTTAGTAGCATATTTAATGTTAGCACTACAGTATTGAGTAGTATATTTAATGTTAGCAGTACAGTGTTAAGTAGTATATTTAATGTTAGCAGTAAAGTGTTGAGTGGTATATTTAATATTAGCAGTACAGTGTTGAGTAGTATATTTAATGTTAGCACTACAGTGTTGAGCAGTATATTTAATGTTAGCAGTACAGTGTCGAGTAGTATATTAAATGTTAGCAGTACAGTGTTGAGTAGCATATTTAATGTTAGCACTAGTGTTGAGTAGTATATTTAATGTTAGCAGTACAGTCTTGAGTAGCATATTTAATGTTAGCACTACAGTGTTGAGCAGTATATTTAATGTTAGCAGTACAGTGTTGAGTAGTATATTAAATGTTAGCAGTACAGTGTTGAGTAGCATATTTAATGTTAGCACTACAGTGTTGAGTAGTATATTTAATGTTAGCAGTACAGTGTTGTGTAGTATATTTAATGTTAGCAGTACAGTGTTGAGTAGCATATTTAATGTTAGCAGTACAGTGTTGAGTAGCATATTTAATGTTAGCAGTACAGTGTTGAGTAGCATATTTAACTTTAGCAGTACAGTTGTAAATATTTTCTAAAGTATCGAGCCTTAACGTACATATGTGTTTACTGTATTTTACTCTTGTTTTACGTGCATAACCTTTTCGCGCATAGTATTGCTAGGTTTTCTCCCGTAAACGTCGCTAAGGTCTACGTTTACATAATCATAGTATCAAAATTTGCAGATGAACCCATGGAAAGGAAATATCATGTCAGCAGGGAAGCAGATGAAGTATATAAGAATATAGACGGGAGTTCCGGGGATTACTGCTCATATCAGCCACAAAATACCAAGGATAAACACACGATCCACCTGGAAGACTTATCTTCGTTTTTTCTCAGTCGAAAACTGGAGCCACAAATGTTCGAGGAGGAGTACAAAGTAAATACATCTCATTATCTAGTACTTTCAGGTCATCGATTAAGTTACAATATTCAGAGATTCTGGCCACCCCGAAAACTTGATTATGTTTCACAACATATTAGTTCTCAGACTTAGAGGTTGAACAGATAATATTCTAATCTATTTGTATCTTAAATTGGTTAGCTGTCAGTGTACTGTTCAAGGAGAAATACATGCAATGTACTGATGAGTGTTACCATCAATTGTCAGCCTAGATGTTTTCAATTTGTAAATAAAATCAAGTAACAAATATTAATAAAAAATTAATCGAAAAAAAAATAAGCATGAACACCTGTTGGAGATCCCAAAGATTGCGCGTTTAATATTTTGCAAAACTGTCTAAAAATGGTAGAGAACAATGAATTTTTAAAAACAAAATTAGTAAAAACATTCCTAAAGAAAAGCGTATTTTATAGCACAGATAACAAACTTTCCGCACTGTATTTCAGTTGTGACATAAATTCGTATGTGTTTGCTGTTCCTCTTTCATGTACATGATGCTAGAGCAATTATGTAACGAAAGAATACTGTAAAAATATTTACGCATTGAGCAACTTTGTATACGTCACTATTCTTTATCCAAGTAAATTCCTATTTTTATATACACTGTAAAAATAAAAATATGCCATCATGCCTATCACTGCATGTCCAGGATGGAAAATATATTTTTCTTTATAGCAAAATGTATAAATAT